>BMAV01007923.1:90224-130417 GCA_019973955.1 Trichonephila inaurata madagascariensis
AATAATTCGGTCATTTTGGGGGGTACCGAGTCCCCTTTATATTAAATCATAGCTATTTTTACCAAACTAAGGAATTATAATCAGATAATGAAATATGCTAAATATATGAAGAACATTATTGTTAACAAGAATTCCAATTAAAGTCCTTTTTTATAACAGTCAAAAATAATTTATTTTATGACTCAAAACACATCATTCAAAGTGTAAAAGTACCGTCTTAAAGCGTCCCTTGTCTCCATCATTACTATAAAACAAAGTATCATCCCCTGATTAAGTGGATCCGTAACTCAATCCAAGCTCCTCAACTCTTCCGAAAATTTCTCTCCTGTGGTCTCCTTTATCTCTTCATGGCGAGGGAAAAAAATTGCATCCTTTTCCACACATTTTTCTTCTCTCTGAAGCCACATCATTTTAAGATAAAACTTAAGCGCCAAAGGCTCACTAGTCTAGTATAAGAAACAATCATTAATATAGTGGAGTTAACGCGACACTTAGCTCGGGCTTTTTTTGTTCCACGATACAGTGATTAAAGTCTCAAGGGAAAAAGAATTCTAATTTAGGTTCTTTTTTTTTCTGGAAGTGTGTTTCTTTCTTTTCTTCATCTACTTTTCTCGCCAAAGAAAGAAGTGATCTGTCAACAAGTTCGGAAAGTTGGTTAAGGAAGCTATAGTGTAGAATTATGGAGAAAAAATAGATGTAGTTCTTTCTAACAAATGCTGAATAAAAAAAAATATAAAATCTTAAAAAATGAAACTATCGTTTGTTCTAAATGACATATTGCCGGGCTTGTTCTTAAGTTTATGAGTAAAGACTTTGCAGATACTTTTCTGATAACTAAACTTTGGTAATAATTCAAATGGCGTAGAATCTTAGATTATTCTAAAGCAAAATTAAGTTTCAACAAACTTTAGAATTTTTGTTAATAAAATATGTGTGCGATTAAAGAATTTTTTTAAAAATAGATATGAATATGTAAACTTGTTCTTTTTTCAGTTTACAGAGTTATTTTAAATAATAAATGTGACTACATATTTTAAGTATTTGAAAATATGTAAAAAAAACCGCGTTTAAATTTTCTTTTTCATTATTTTTATTTCTTAATTTATTCATTTATTTTAACAAGAAAAAGTATTTAGAAATGTCTTGATTAGAGCCAGTATAATGATAAAAATCATTAAAACTTGTTTAATATGCAGAAAATAATTAAGCTAACAAGGCCTAATTGTAATTTGTGCTTGCTTTTAAATTCACTGGGATCTGGAAAAAAAGGGTTTCTTATTTGTATTAAGTAAATGTAAGAAAAACTTAACTATTAATAAAATTTGAATATACCATACACAACATATTTTCGAAAAAGGGTTTTGTTTTGAGGGACTACAAAACACTTTTCTCACTCAATAAAAAAAGCATATAAAATGCGTTAATTTGGGAGTATTTACAGAGATAAAAATAATAAATAACATTTTAACTATAAAAAAACAATATAGTTATAAGAAGTCCTAATGTGAATATAGTTTACATTTTATTTCACAATTTGCTATAAACTAATTATTCATTTGGTTTGTTGTTATCGTTTTTAACTTGCAAAAGCAAAGTTGTTTAGATAGAAAAGCACGTTTCAAAAAACATGTTCAGTTAAAAAAAAATGCTTAGAAAAACATGTTTACTTAAAATTTAAATTATCATCTCCTATTTCTTTTTTTATCTCTATGACGTATATTAAAGGCATTTAAACAAGAGTTAATTAGAACCCATTTGTTTTACACCATCTTTCTATAGAGAGTAAAATTTTATGCATTCTGTATTTTTCAAACAATAACTGTGGGCAACCATCACATCTATATTATTTTGCTTTTTATTAGAAAATTGGAGTTGGAACAACTCAACAGATAAAGTCTTTTCCAACTATTTCGTGGTAAACAGCTGATATACAATAACTATTTGGTTCGTTTGGGTAATTTCTAGCATTTAATACCAATTTGTAGACAAAATACTTTCCCAATAGCATAAATTCTTGAGAAATGGACACCATCATGAAAATTACAATGTCTACGAATTCCACAGCTTGACATTTCTCAGGTTTTTTTCGATGTATAGCTTTTTCCCTTTTTTTTTTCCTAGGGCAATTTCCCCTTTCCCTCTCGACGTCAGCACTTCCAGGGGATTTCTATATTGTATGTCATTGAAATATCCTTTTTAGAAATTTATTTCACTTCTCCCCCTCCCCTCGTTAGATGGGTTTCTTTCCAACTCCTTTCCATTTTCAGATTGAAAAGGGGAGAAGAACTTTACCGACACTTCCAAACAAAGACACTGAATACGATATTTGCGGATATATAAAGCTTATCTAATTATTTATTTACGTTGTAACGGGTCTATTCGCGTACCTCCTACTAATCCTTTTGGGGTAAAACTGTTTCTTTAAATATTATTCTATTGAAAATTTTCTCCCGAAGAAGAAGACATGACTTATGCAAATCAAGGCTTATATAAAAGCATTAACTTTCAGGTTCGAGAGAGAGAGGTTAGAAGCTAAATGATAGGAGTTAGTGACTAACGTAAAGTAATAGAAAGCTAGGCGAGAGTAGTTCGTAGATTATTTGCTTAAAATTTAAGATTGACTATTTGGTCAATTAGCTGTTTAAATTGGAATAGTGTCGGATTGAAGTAGATTGACTTAGAATGTAAATTTTAGTATTTAGAAGGTGTATTGTTAGGTGGGTGTGTAGGTGTGTGTGTGTGTTGGTTCAATTAATGAGTACAGGTCATTCTTTTCTACACGCATCCAGGTACAGAAATATTTTTAGTAGTATTTCTGTGTATAATTAAGTGCAGATTAGTATGCTCTTAACATTGACAGACAAACGCATCTTTACAGTACGTTTGCATTTTTAATTGAAAACATTAAACTTTTCGATTTTTTTTCTTCTAGCATAGTGACGTACAAAACCAATTGTATTGCATCAAGTAGGAGTTTATAGATTCGAAACATATAGCAGTTTTGATAATTAGACATTTATGGGTTCTAAATACGAGGTGTGGTTAATAAAAAAAGGTTACAAGTCGAATAAAGAAAAATTTATTAACATTACACAGAAAATACTAAAGGGAATTAAGAGGCATACGTACCTATCACATTTCAACATAACCACTAAGTCTATTTAGGCATTTATCAAAACGCAGAACCGACTTGTTTAACCCGTTTTGGTAGAAATCAGGTCCCTGTCCATGGAACCAGGTCTCGGCGAATGTTTTCACAGCACTGTCTTGGAATATCACAGCACATCAGAAACAATATGCTGCACGATACCATAGCTCAATTCTAGATCTGACGAGATTTCACTCAGAGTTACCCGTCGATCATTTTGAATCATTTCTTCAATTCATGCCGTGTTAATTTCTGTCGTTGAAGAACTTGGCCGGCCGCTTCCTGCCACATTGCTGTTTTCTTCATCCTGTCTGCCGGATTTAAAAGAGTGACACAATTTCGCTACATGTTGTTTGCTCATTACTTCTTCATCGTAAACTCCCACGATTTGAATGTGTCTATCAAATGCGGAAACATTCCTTGTCCATAAAAATCGAATCACGGCTCTCACTTCCAAACGAGACCAATTTCCTAAGCGTCTTGCTATTTCAATCGTCCTGAACCGTCTGGAAACTTTCAGTACTTACCCGTAAACCAGCTGTATGACAAGTAGCACCATTTGTCTCCACGCTGAGGAAACAAAATTTCTCTACAATTCGTAGTTTTGAAATGCTGCGACTTGTAACCTTTTTTTCTGATCATCCCTCGTCTATAGCAGTTTTGTTAATTGAAGATTATCAAGTCCGAGGAAAAAAGAAAATTTTCAAATTAACCAATTCTGGGCTATTTCAGAATTCATAGTAATTTTTCAGGAAACATAATTTTATGGATTAAAGTTATTACATCATAATTTAAAATAAATTGTTAGGTAAAGCACTTATAAATGTCATTCTAGAACAATGATTCTCTACCACTGTACCGTGGCACTTTTATGTGCCACCACATGCTTGAAGTGTGTCACCAATTTTTTTTTTTTTTTTAATTATTAATAATACTTTGAGAAAAAAATAAAATCCGGAACCTAATCATTCGGCCGTTTAATAGAAATAAACTATATATATAAGAGGTAAATTTAACTTATTCTTTCGTGGATAGATGGAAAAATTATTATAGATAAGTAAAATTCTTTTAAATTTATTTTATTGTCAGTATGCCGCTACGCTAAATTTTGAAATTGTTATAAATGTACCGCAACAAAAAAAGGGTTGGGAATCGCTGCTCTATAAATAAAAATATTCAGTCAAAACCCATTAATTTTGCAATAAAATTCCTGTAGAAAATTAATGAAAGCTTTGATTAGCTAAAAATTCACAAATGCAAAAGTTTCCATGAATTCTTTTATCTGATTAAAAGAAGAAACCTGTGTTTTTTTTTTTTTTTTTTCATGTTCAAATCTTCACGCTAACGTCTGTGAAGTTGGAAGACTTTATTACTGCTTCCAAAACAAATATTGTAGGGAAATTCTTCTACGGTTTTCGTGCTGCCATCTGTCGACAGTATTGAAAGCTACTTTCTTAATATTAATTTCCTTACCAAAGTATTTATTTCTAGTAATACGTACTTGTAAAATTATTCGAAAATGTAACGAAATCATAATCAAAATTTTTCGTTTCAAATCATAATCAAAATTTATGAAATCTTTACAAAAAATATATTTTTATAAATTGGGAATAAAATATTCATAATTCTTAAACTGCCTTTCAGGAAATGTTGGATGTCTACACAGAGTCGGATTTGTTCCTTTTGCACTCATAGGCTTGATGAAAATTTCAGCCCATGCCACTACACACTTGCTCCCCAAAAAATGTTGATTTCCAGTTGCGTGCAATTGTAAAGAAATTTTTAGCCCAAATGACACTAAATAACCTGATTCTTTTTTAATAGAAGAGTTATATTTATTATTTTTTAAGAAACATTTATGTGCTATGGATGGCCGAGTTTAACTTTGTTATACATCAAAAACATCTTCAACTATTCGTGAAAGATTTTAGTTAGCTTTTTCGTTATTTGAATTGTCTTTTCTAAAAATTCATAAGTAGTTTAATAAATATACATCAACCACAATCCTAAATTTAAAAATTGCTGGCCTTTGCACGAGCGTATAGGGTCTTTCCTAAATCCAACTCTGTGTTTACCATCTAATTTTTAATAATTTCTGGCTTATTTTGATATTAAATAAAGTTTTTGGTTTGTTTATTTCTTCATGGAAGGGAGATACATCAAGGAAAAGATATTTACATCATTAGTATCTCACACTGTAAACAATGAAATTGCACCAAATTACTGCAAAATGTATCAACAATCATTTCATTATTCTAAAGAATTTTTGCAATGATTATAGAAAACTTAATCTGCTTATCTATAGCTTGAAATTAATCAAGATATATAAAATATATAAAAGTTTTGAAACTCATTTTGAAATAAGTTCTTTTTAAACCTTGCCCTGTAATTTTCATGAATAAACAATAAAAATAAATTCCTTCGGAATTTTAGAGAAAGATAACTTAGGAAGGGTTACAAAAACAAATTTATTTAACATAGAACTAGTTTTTATTGTTAAAAAAAATTCTATGAAAGATTTCTTTCTTCGAATTGTTTCTAGAAGAAAAAGAAAAAAAAGTTACCGAGTAAACATTGCCTTAATGTTTGAATAGATGGCGCCATGTACTTACTACTTAATATATTTTTGTTTTGAAATATAATTACCCTATTGTTACTTTTAGAATGAAGATATAATAGATTTTATGTATAATCTTCACTTTTTTTTTTCTTTTAGATTAATTATTTTGTGTAAGCAAGTTTTTAGTCTCTGTCAATAGGTACAAAATAACACCCATTCAAGAATGCTATAAGAAAAAATAAATTTACGCACACACATAGGAAAATTTAATAATAATAATAAATACATTTATTGTATTTGTCTGATACATCGATACGTAAATAAACGACGATCGATATATACTATACTGTTCGAATTAATTTGGACAAACGGTCAGAAAACGATTTTTTCTAAAACCTTAGCTTTTAATTGGTATGAAATATGTCTTCTTGTAGCAGAAATGACCTCTTCGAATCGTCTTGGTATTGACTTCACTACTGCAGCGCACATATTCTTAACTGGAACCACATCTAGGGTTTCTTTCCCGGGAACCCAGGAATTCCTAAGATTTCTGTACTTTTCTATTCCCGGGAATTATACTTCATTCCCGGGAATCACGAGCTTTGTTTCATATCACTTATGCAGAAAAAAATTCTATAACTAACATAAATGAAACTATAAAAAGATTAGAAATGTAGTAAAATTATTCAGAAAATCACTTTTCAAGAATGATATTTTATAAAAATATATATATATAAAAAAAAAGAATTTGGCTGTGAAAAGATGGTTTGTTTGGATACTAAAACACACCTAAATAGTTTGTTGACAATGCTTGAAAGATTTTTTAGAAATAAAGTCAGCAATTTTAAGAACATTAATTGACATTAAAGAAGAACAAATGATGGCCAGTGTAGAGTTTGAAACTGTGACTACAATTGTAGCAGGCTTAAAGTCAGTAAAAATAGGCTTAGAAAAATTATGCAGTCGAAATGCAACTTTGGTAACTGCAGAAGGTGTATTCTTTTTCGTTATTGGAGAATTGAACGAACAAAATTCTCAGAATTCGCGAAAAATATGAAATATTCTCTAATCCAAAGAATTAAGGAAAGTCGCAACGTTAATTGAATAGAATTAATGCAATACCTGAATTTTGGGAGAAAATAAGAAGCAGATGCAGTTACTGTCGATATTTCGCGATAGACTAGTAAAAATTGTTTGGTTAGACAAGCCCAAATAATAGAGAGAGGGACAAGGCTTTTCTGCAAAGAAGAGGAATCAATATCCTTCGCACTCAGAAGAAAGCATGGAGATTTTGAAAGAAATACCTCTGACCCTGGACGAAAAATTAGAGAAAGCAATTTACTCGAAAACAAAAGTTTTATATTGTTCAACCAAAAAAATACTCGTTTCCACAAAATCATGAAACAGGAGATGCAGTTGTTCGACTCGACTGAAAATCCATTCCAAAACATTATAGAACTATGTGAAGCTTTAAAAACAATTCCTCCAACGCGTCAGTTGAAGTCGAGAGAGCATTTTCGGCTGACGGATTGTTCGTCATTGCTGAGTGATAAAAGTATAATATGCTTATACTTTCTGAAATCCTATTTTAAAAATGAATAATCAGTTTACTATACATTTCTTACATTTTTTAGCTCACCATATAAATAAGTATTACTTTTGGAATTTATATGTATCCTTATTTTATATAAATATTATTGATTTTATTAAAAATAACTTGTTTTAAAAATTTTTGATGTATTCCTGGGAATTTTGGTAACTATAATTACATTCCCGGGAATGAAAAAACCCGGGAAATAAGAAACCCTAACCACATCATCGGGAAACCACACTTGTATAGCACTTTTTATCATTTGTTTTGTTGTCGTGCAACTCATCATCATCCTCTATCCGATTATTTAGTTATTTAAACAAATCAAGCAACAATGCCTTTTTTCAATTCCTACTATTAACTCACACTCTCTATATATTTATTTATTTGTTTATTTATTTATCTTGGTGCAATTTTTAATCGTTAATAAAATACATTTTAAAGCTCTCAATTGAACTGAAATTTTGTATGCATAATTATTTTGAATGACAATACAATAATTTAACTATAATTAATAAAAATTAATTGATTAAAACTAATTACTTTAAGAATTAGAAATACAGCCACGTTGGCATCATTTTTGGTGACTTAGTGACCCTTTTGGTGACTAGAGTCAAAACTTGAAAAGATTTTTTTCTCACGTTTTAAAGCATTCAGTTGAACTGAAATTTTATATTCATGATCGTTTTGGATGACAATACGATACTTTAATGATAATTAACAAAAATTAATCCGCATTAAAAAAGAATTAAAAATTAATCCGCAAAGGTTTCAAAAATGGGAACTCAGAAATTTTAGAGATAGTGACTCTTCTCATTACAGAGATAGTGACTCTTTATCACAAAGATAGTGACTCTTTATGTGATTTTTTTGTCAATAGGTTCACCTCAATAGATTTTAAAATTAATGTGAAAAATTTTGGCTTTCAATAAAATGGTTTAACCCATTTTTCAGAATCTGTTTTATATCATTTAAGAAAAGGAATAACTTTATTTTTAGTGCAATAATTTTGAGTACAATTACAAAAAATATAAATCTATAAATTAATATAAGATCAAAGTTCAGGTTCTTGATTCGTACATGGACGAAATAAAATAGAATTAAGTCAGATTTTTAAAACACTGAAAAAAAAATCTTTAAAACAGTTGAGAAACGATTTTACAAAACAAAAGACATTAATAAGATAATTGAATTTTTTTTAAAAAAACGTATTTATATAAGAAGCACAAAGGAAAGTTAAATATTATCCAGCATAATAGAAATAAAATATCATAGGATGTGTTTCAGATTAAAGGAAAATAAAAATGTTGAATTTTAAAAAAATATACGTAATTTCATTGAATAAATATAATACAGAAACCTTTTTAAAAAAGTATTATTTTATCATAAAGTAATTTTCACTGTTTTATTTAATTGAATTCTAAAACACTAATTGTAAGGAAAGTGTAGTGTTTGAAGCAAAATTCCTTTTTGGCTAATAGTATCTATTCTTAATTTGCAATAAGTTTAAGTAGAATTTTTTCGCCAGCTTTTTCAAAGTACGCTCATAAAGAATTCATTGGTTTTAGTAAAACACTCAATAAATTAAACTCTAAATAATTCCAGGAATAAGCACAAATAATCCTTTAAGGTATCCGACTACGTTCAGAACCGTGATTTTAAAAAAGCGCATAAATGGATAATGTTAATGATGTTTAGTGTCACTTAGATCCCAAATGTTATTCAACACAAAGAATTTTATAAAAGCTTTAAGTTTAAAACCTTTAAGATATGAGAGACTTTTTTATATTTACGCTTTCTCTAAGAGTAACCCTGCATAATTAGAATAGGTAAACATTACTCCACAAAATAGATTCCGGCTGTACACACTCAAAAACATTCAAGGTTTGATTACTAATAAAGTAAATGATGTTTGAATTTAATCGAGTGAGTGAGTGCATGTTTATTAACGTCGCACTACAAAGCAACATGAGGGACGGTATGCCCAAGGGAACCAAACACCTCCGAAAAAGGTTTAGAGCAGGGGTGGCCAACCCGCAACTCGAGGGCCGCACGCACCAGGCCTTGAACAATTTTGCAGACCGCGAGATTCATTACAACTTTACAAAATACGATTATTTTGAGCAATATTTTTGCTTTTAGTGTAGTGTTTTGTAACAAATATATCCTATAACTGATTCGATTTTATTACATTGCTTCTGCTTTTATACATACATAGAAGTGAGCAGTTTTGCATTGCAGCGACCCCACAAATCATCACCCTTGATTCCTATAACTTCATAGAGCTGCTTATTTCTAAAGCTATGCATATTTGATCGTTGTATTCTTATTAAATTATTTATGTTTGTATACATGAAAAGTAATGAAGACAATGATAATAATTGATTCCGTCTTAAATTTTCCCTCCAATAAATGTTTGTGAGGAATCCAAATCTAATATAAATATATATATATTTATATACGGCCCACGGAATTATAATGTTTTTCCGAAATGGCCTGTAAGGTCATTTGGGTTGGCCGCCGCTGGTTCAGAGCTACAAACTGATCCCACGAGAAACAACCACTTCCGCATTCAGTCTTTATTGATCAAAATCATAGTTTACATTTTTTACAGAAGTACACAGTAAATTTGTTTTATAAGAAATGTGAAGGCAAGGACGTCCTAAAGCATGGACCAACTGGGCCGGGGACCATAATGAGGGCCTTGTCTCGTTCTCGAACTCAGCCTTTATAATATCATGATTCCAATAATTTCAATGGTCAAATGCTGTTTCCGGTTGTATTCTCCAAAAAACTGGGAATTTCGGATGTTATGTCCACGGGCTATATGTGATGACCGTCGTCCATGGGCAGGCCTAGGTTAACCACTATACACCATCATTATTCATTTTGTCAAAAGGCGGCAATCGGTTGAGCCGGTTTGTGTGATTGTAAGTCATGCACATTTATTTGTTTTGGGTTATTGTTTGTACGAGTATTTGACAATGTATACCATGTAGTGTCTACTTTTAAGAGTCATAGGTAGGGCCAACATTTGTGTAAGGGACAAGGGCCTTAATATGTCTTAAGACGTCCCTGGACACAGTTACAGAGGAGAAGTGGAATCGTAATTCAGATTCAATCTCTCTGGACGGTCACATTCCCCTGCTGCCCTCTATATGTTCCTTGGAGACACTCTAACTGTTGTGAAATATTGGTATGAAATCCTTCCTCAATATGTCACACAATATATTTGTGCCATTAAATATGAATTAATAATAATATATTGATAATAATGTCATTAATTAGGTGATAGATGAATATTTTGAACAGCAAAGTTTGTAGAGAATGAATTTGCTAACTTTTTCTCAAGGGTTTGATCTGATACTCTTCAGAATTACATCAGCCAAAAAGTGGCTGCCTCAAATCTTATCTTTGAAGACATTAAATGAGTTGATTCGAGTATGCTCTAAACAAGAAAGTTACTTTCAATTCCAGTGTGACATTTTAAATGACAATATATATGTGGAGTGGATGATGCAAATGTTGAGCTACCAGCAGCAGTAAATATATTCAGTTCAGCAGAAACGCTCTATTAAGTTTCCTCTCTAGGAAATAAATTGACTCCATATTTTTTCAACTACATAACGATTGACAGATTTTCGTCAAACGATGCATTTATGGTTCGTTCCACAACGATGGGCATTTGACTTCTTCAGTGAAAGCGTTAAGTATTTTACTTACCATACTTAAACAGCAGATTTTCTGTTTTATATCTTTCAGGTTTCAAGAAAGAGGTTTGCTAACATATTCTTGGTAGACTGTAAGAAGACCGAATAGCATTTGCCGTACATAAATTTTGAATGGGAGGTCAGAGTTGGAAAAAAACCTGATGGAAGTCGAAATTTCACAAACCTCAAACAAGCCCCCGTCAAATCTCATATGATTGTTGGTGTTACTTTTGTGTTTCCAACCAAAGATCAGTAGCTGAAGTTAAAATTTCATCCATAGTCTGGAGCTATTGTAACCGAGAGGTATTGTTCGTATCCATCTATCCGTTCGTATCCGTGTAGAAAGAGGCTTATGCTTTTAAATCTGTCAAATCTCAGAATCCTTGAGTTGATATGGTATGGTATGGAATTTTGGAAAGTGGAGGGCCAGCTCAGATGTCATTCACGTCATTTGACTTTTGTTCAAATATACGAAGTTCGTAGCCATTTGCCTTCTTGTAGCTTCGAAAAGTTCCGCTAATGAGGATTAATCAATCAACAGCACTATGAGGAGAAAATTAAAGGGAGATAATATTGAAAAAATATAGAGGAAAAATTCATATATAGGAGAAAAGAACTTTTTCCTCTATATTAATAATTTCATATTTTTGAGGTGAGGCTATATATTTTTTAGATAATGTATTTAGTATATCATCTATTTTGTCGACATCACAGTGTTCAAAGTTTCTGGATCTATCCCTAAAAAAAGTATTTAGGGCATTAATCTTTGTTTTGAAAAGAATCTAAGGAAACATAAGTTACTCACTTTCATAAATAATTCATTAATAGTACGCTTTTTTTTAAGAAATTGTACCTATCGAGAATTTTAATTGAATTGTAATTCATTCTAACTGAATAAGGATATTTATATATATTGAAACGCCCTCTTCAGAAACTATCTCGAAACAATTCAACTAACATCTGACTTTTTGTAAGCAACTAATATCAGCTGATCGTTTTATCTATCAATCAATATGGATGGTTTTGATATTTTTAGGAATTCTCTCACACAAAATTGTAATATTAGTTGTTAAATTTTCTATAATTATAATATATTCATGCAGTTTTCGGTGTGTTCTTTAGATTTCTGGAAGTTGTAAATGCATTTTGCAATCTAATGTGTCATGCACTTTTTCCCCAAATAAAAAAAAGTATAATCTTGGATGAGAGAGATTTATAAGTTATTATATACATCGTGGGATAGCATTATCTGTCACTTATACAGTTAAATCTTCTGAAAAAAAATGACAACTGCACAGCGAAATGTTTTAAAATCTCCACTTCATTCTTGTTATAGTTTATCTTTGGTCATGAGAGATTTTCGTGCAACCTATTTTGTTTGTTTACATTCCATCTGATCCTCCAACATGTTTCCTAAGTAAAAAGGAGCTTATCATGTAGTTGTAGGACAATCCTACCGCTAAGGTAAGTGATTAGTAAGAAAAAATAGCCCATTTTTTTTTGTGATTGTTCTCTATTGAAAGTAATTCGTTAATTTTTTTTTTTCTCAAAATGCGAAAACGACTACTTGGTTCTGATTTACGTAATTTTACGATATTTCTTAAGAAGAAACAAATATATTCGTGTACAAAGATATTAAATAGTTTTTTCTTTGTTTGAACATCCAGAAATAAGACACAGATAATGTTTCAGTTCTTACGAAACAGTTTGTATAGCCAAAAAATGTTTTGGATGAGTGCATTATTTTGACATATTTAACGAAATATATCCCGGAGCAGTTACTTTTATAAAACGAATTTATGAATTTTTTTAAAAAAATTCGCATGCAGTTCTTTTTGACATTGTTATATAATTTGTTGACATACAATGACCATGTATGAAAAAAAAAAATTTGAACGAAGTTTTAAACCGGTGAAAATTTAATCATTGTTGTCATTTATTACGCATAAAAATGACTCGCTACAGTAAAATAATACCTGTCACTATTAAACATAACAGAGCACAATTTAATGACATCCTATGTCAAAAAATGCAATTGAAAACATAATGTGATTGTAATAAACTGCTCATAAATAAAATTAATTAAAAAATTATAGTTATACATTAGTTGAATCGTATTTTTTTTATTATTATTTATTTTATTTTCTATTATTTGATGCAAAAAAAATTATAATAGCTTTAATCTTTGAAAAATTTGATTATTTTCTTTAAAATTAAATTAAACAATGTTAAATATTTTATAATTAAAAAAATATTTACTTTTTTTTATCTGTGAAAGCCTTTTTATATATATAAACATTTATAGAATTTCAAAACTTCTAAGATTATAATTTTTTTTGCTTTTGCTATTATTGTAATGTAAATATTACGTTGAGTAAAAAGTTTTTCACCAAAAGTAAACAATCTTGTAAAATGATAAATACCTACAAAATCAGCAAAGATAATGAGTATAGTAATCTCCATTCAAATCTACAATAGTCTGCCAGTGTTTTGCCAACTTTTCAATCCCTTTTGTGAAGAACTGTGGGGTGCGCGAGTCCAGAAATCGATCAACCCCATTTATGACCTCATCATTTGAACAGAAGATTGTGCCATCAAGATGTAGCTGCAGATGTGAAAACAGATAGTAATCTGATGGTGCCATATCAGGGCTCTATGATTGATAGTGCATCAAATCTGACTCCAGTGTGTAGAGCATCCTGCCGGTCATCGCACTAATGTGACTGGGCGTTATCTTGACGAACGAGAACCACCTTACTTCTGAACTCTTTTTTTCGTTTTTCGCGAATGACATCACTAACTTTGCATATTAGCTGTATATTGTACTGTTGATAGTCTGCCTGCCTTTCAAGTACTCTTTATAAATAATTCCACGACAATCCCATCAGATATTGAAAAGCACCTTCTTGTTGGTTAGCGTTTGTCTTGCAACTGAACCTGATGATTCCTGGGGTGCTAACCACCCTCCTTAATGTCTTGTATTGTTGTAGTTCATCTATTTTTCATCACAGGTCACAATTCTGTCCAGAATGTTCTCTTTCCTTTGATCTCTGAGCAGAGTCAAACAGGAAGCTTTTCTCTTGCTCTTATCTTCAGCAGTCAATTCGTGGGGCTCCCTGTGGTTTAACTTAAATGTTAGATTTATGAATTTTAGAACATTTATTGTTTTTTGACAAACATCAAGATCTAATGCAAAAGTTCATGTGGAAACATTCCTGTCTTGATCAAGGATTTGCTTTAACTAGTCACAATCAACCTCAATAGGGTGGCCAAAACAGTTCATCTTCAATGTTGAAATTTTCAGCTTTAAACTTTTGAAACAAACACTTTTACTGTATCTTAAGAAACAGTATTGAAACCTAAACTTCCACAATTTTTTTTTTTGTTTTTTTTGTGGCATTCAGTTGCACTAAGTTTATTTCGGAACTCATAGTACATAATCATTCTGATCTGTTGACATGATAGCTCCATTTTAAACACTTTTTTTGGTGCACAAGATAATAAAGTTTTGACAAACAAATTACACAGTCATGTAGTTCCAACTTTCTGATTTAGAATGCAAAAACCCATTTGGAGAAAAATAAATTACCACGTGAATGGCCGCTGTTAGTTCGGAGGTATTTCCCCTTGCTGGAAAATTTTTTACTCAACCTGATATAAAGCACTCAAAAAATTAATAAAGCTGTATCTATTTGTAGCTTAACCACACACAACATTTATATTATCAACAGCTAAACATCTGTTTCATTTTAACTGAGTAGCTGTAAAATTAGCTCTGTCTTTTTGAAACAGAAAGCTAGTTTCTTAAATACATAATATGAAACTTAACATATTAAATAATATAAAACAACTTTTATTTTTTGAATAGGTATGTAAGGGGGAAATTAAAAATGTTATTAAGTTCATTATGTTTAAAATAACTGTTGGATGCTTTTGTTTTGTGTTTATTAAGATATCAAAAGAAAAATTACTTAATAGCTTAATGATAAGAAAATATGGTAGGCTACCTCTTTCATGTTGAAAACATTTAATTTTTCTTCAGGTAATTTTGGTTATTATTTCAAAGATGCATATTTGAATGTAAAAGGGGGTCATTTTATTAAAGAAATGGTACTTGTATACTATCGGAATAATGCCAACATTCAAGATAACTCTTCAAATTAACAACCCCGATTTCACATGTGTTGTACACGCTTAATTGGCAAACATGTACTTCATTTCATATAATGTTGTTAATACAGTTGCGATAATACATAAATACCTAAACAGTATAGGATATAAAGAAAAAGTTGAACTGTAACAAATTCTTCTGGTTAATAACTTCTAGTTATTAGAAAATATTCAGTATCTAAATAAGAATGTAACTTTAGTTTATATATTTATCATATTCATATATAATTATTATTCTGTCTTTACATTTATTTATTTTTTTTACAGTTACATTTTTTCTGTCTTTTCTCAGGAGTTTTATCAAATACATTTAATTATATATTGATAGTTCATATTATTACAATGTGTCTTAAATGTTTTTGTGAATTTGCATTAATAAATCTTTCTTTTATTTTCATATATCTTTTTTTTTTTAATTAGAAATTAATTTCAATTTTTTTTTTTTTTTTTTTTTTCAAATTTGATTTTTTTTTAAATTTGTTTATTTATTATTTTATTTGATCATTTTAAAAATAAAATTTACCTGCTTTTAATATGGATTATAAAGTCAGCTTTCAAACATTTTTTTCATTATCTTCATATGTTTTATGATAAACTAAAAATGTTTAGTATATTATAATTAGTATTGTGGCAAACTACTCATAAAGAATGAATTTCCTGTGCTGTACCTTTCGCATTCTAGTAAAAAGGTTGCCTAATATGATTTTGGTTCATGGGAGAAAGACCAAATGACAACTGCTACACATAACTTGTGAAGACATTGACATCAAACCAGCCATCACCATTTCTTATAATTGGTGTTTTTTCCATTCACAATGAGGAGTATTCAGAGACCAATAGCCAAAGTTATTATTTGGATTACAGCCAGGGGTTATGATCGTGAACTTGTTATTGGAGTTGTTTCTCTCAAGTTTTAGGTTTGAATCCTGGTGCCATTAAAGATCTATAATGTTGGGCTAATGCTTATTAAATGTGTTGAGTCTCAAAGTTTTCTCATTGATATGGTGTTTAAGCTTGGAAAATGGACTGCCAATTTGTTGCTTGGTTGCGATTCAAATTTATGAATCACAATCATAAATCTTTTATCAATAGTCTACTTGTTTGCTTCAAAGTTTAACATAAATAGAACAATCATTCAGCTTTAGCAAATTGACACAAAGTATTGTGCTCCCTGTACTAACTAAATGGTCTGAAAATAGAAGATGAATATTCTTTCAGAGCCTTTATATCTATTTTTGCTTTTGGTCAACTTTTTACATACTCTGCATCAGTTTTCTGACAGAGGACTTCAAATTGAACTATTTTTATATTATCTTACATTCATGGTTAAAGGTTGGTAAATAAAGATAAGGATAGAATCGGCTTCACTTAGAAGAGAAAAAGAAATAATCGCACAATTAAGTTAATTTATTCCAGTTTAATGCAGCATCAATTTACAATAGTCAAGAATGATCTCCTAAATTAGAAGCTGATTGCTTCATGATAATGCTATAAATGCTGGAGAGTTTCATTTGATTAAGATAACTCAGAACTATAGTTGTTAGCACAGAGAGCAAAATCAGCTTTTAACTAGAATTTGTCTGTTCTCTCTGCTTGCTAGAAATTTGGAATTTTCCAAAAAGAAAAAAACGAAAAGTACAAAACTCTAATAAATGTTGAAAAAGAAGTAGATCACAGTTATATACACGAAATAAAATTAAAAACCATATATACCCAAAATAGTCTTGTGAAAACTCTGTTTCAAAATTTGACTCCCCAGTTACTCACACAGGGCTAAAGGCGGAAGTAAAACTTTGAATCACCCATTGTACCCAGTGGCATAACAGAGAATATTAGGGCCCCCTGCAAAGTCAGGTTTCATGCCCTGAGTCATACTTGGCATCAGTCAAGCTTTGGGTCCCCTAGAATCCTGCCACTTATAGTACCATGGTGTAGTTGTCTTGTTTGTTTTACTGTTAGATAGTAGCAAATTTATCTGTATAAGATAGGTTAAAAGTTATTTTGTGTTATGAATTTTAATTCTTTTAGAGACTTTATTAGTATGTATGAATATATATAATTTCAATAAATATTGAAAGAGCATTTTTTTTTTACTCGTTCAAATAACAAGATTACATTTTACAGATTATGTTTTATTTCCAAAGATAATTTATTTCATATTTTTTTAGATTGTACAGAAGCATGTGAAATCTGATGCTATTTCATCATGTCCCAAAAATATAAAAGTTTTTCTAGAAGTAGTGATCGTTCTTTAGATTCTGGCTTAGGCCTACCACCAGGTGTGAAAAGAATGGGTTATTTACGGAAACTTAAGGTAAAAAATATTATCCTACATTTTTGTAATATTATTTTATACTTTATTAATCCTTTCTGTATCATGTATTTAAAATCATTTTATAAAATCTTTTCTCAACACAGAAAATGAAAAGAAGATTTTTTGTTCTTCATATGGAATCAAATTATGGAGTTGCAAGATTAGAATATTACAGTTCAGAGAAGAAGTGGAAATTTGGCTGTGAACCTAGAAGAACTATAGAGTTAAAATCCTGTTTGAATATAGGTCGAAAACTTCATTCAAAGCATAAAAATGCCATTGCAATATACACACAGGATGATTGTTTTTCAATTGTTACAGATAGTCCTGAAGAATTGGAACTATGGTTGAATGATTTAATAGAAGTTCAAAGAACATATATGGAAGTGGATGAGAATGCAAGAGGACGTCCTGTTTATGGTAAAATTTTTCTTCTTAGGAACTTTTTTACAACTTTATGTTAATAGTTATGTCAGATTAATAAGAATACTTGTAATAATATTTATGTAATTTGAAATTTAATATTTGATTAAAAAATGATGCACTACTTTTTCGGGAGAAATGCAAGTGAACCACCTTCCATTTAGGTACACAATCAGATTTAAATTTAAGAATATTTTAATGCAAAATATTTTAACAAATGCTCTTGATTCTGTCATAAAGATAATATGTAAATATTACTTGCTCAACAAAATATTTTGGAGTTTGTATTTTGTTGAGTTTGTGTTATGAGGTTAAACAGTTTTTAATTCTTCATTTATTAATGTAGGGATGTGTATTGCTTATACAGGTGGAGTTTTTTTTAGTGGTGTCTAGGGGGCTTTATGATGTCCATGGATTATTACTTAAATACAAAAAAAGCTTATTAATGCAAAATTACTATTTAGTTACTCCCAAAGACATTTACTAATACTGTTGAATACTACATACCATTTTAGGATTTTTTTAACTGACATAATAAAGAGACCAGAACCGTTGCTAGAATCATCAACTAAACTATTTTGTCCCTTCTCGCTTCTTCCTGCCTCTCTCTCTCTTTAATCTGTTCCCTTACCAAAAAAAAAATGCATACACAAGGGGGGGCATACATATGTTGACTGGTATCACCATCTATTGGAGAGGATGTAACCCATTAACTGGAATATATTTATATTCCTTATCATTTAAAAATCTTCATAAACATTTTGTAATACAATGGATGGAAATTTTTTTAAAAAACTGTTAAAATGTGGAATAGGTAGCACCTTGATGAAACCAATTTTTTGGTGAAAAGAATCACTCACCAAACTACATATATGTAGCAATAGAAGAGAAAGCAATGAAGTGAAACCAAAGTTATGAAGTGCCGAATTCATTCTGGTATCTAGATAAACATCACCAAATCCAAAAAGCCCACTAAGCAGAATACTAGAGTGCTCAGCTTATCATTTGTTTTAAAATGAAAACTTTAACAAAAGTCTTTGTAATGATTTACTCATCTGTACAAACCAGTTGAAAATTTGAGTTTGTTTGCAGCCATTCAGATATCAGATTATTTTTATGTTATCAAAATGTTAAAATGCTTTTAATGAGATTTTATGCTTTTCAAATATTTTCAGGATTAGAAAGTTTGGTGACTTTAGTGTATTAAGTTTTTATAATAATAAAAACTAACTTTTCTGTTATTAGTGAATAATAATAAAAGTTCAGCATAATTTTAATTAATAATTATTTATTTTTTAGAGCATTTATGGCAAGTTGTGATTGATAGGCATGATTTGGAATATGATAGACTGTTAGTTGGTCATTATAGAGTAGCATTATCTTCAAGATCCTTGTTTTTGATAAAAATGAATCCATTAAATGACAATGATTATTTTGAATTTCCGGTAAGTGTATTACATAAATCATTTTGTTTATACTTAAAAAAATTTCAAAGAAACTGTGTAAATGAGATTAAATTTCAAATCTGTGTTATCTTTACTTAAAAGGAATGCTACATGAATAATCAGTCTAAAGAATTTCATTTTAATGAAAAATAATTAGCTCTTAAAAGATTTTAATTTTATACTACAAATTACTGAAAAAATTTTACATTAAAAAAAAACATGACTAAACATTACTTTAACTAAGCTTGAATGTATTCACTTCTTAACAATTTATCAGATAGTTTGTACTTTTTTTTTTTTGTATTAAATTTTAATTTTAGCTTTATTACATCATAGTTAAGTTGTTAAAAGGGTTTTCAATTTCATCCCTTCTTTTATTTCACTAATTTTTCTTTTACTACTTGTTAATTTTTCAACATTTTTATACGTATTTTTTTTTTATATTTCACCAGTTAATGAGCATTCGTAGATGTGGCCATTCTAAAGACCATTTTTTCATTGAATTGGGTCGTTCTTCTGTCATTGGAGCAGGTGAAATTTATATGGCAACTGAAGGCACCATCGTAGCTCAGAATATGCATGAAACTGTTTTGAGGTATGCATTTCAAATAACTGTTTCTATGTTTAACAGATGGAGAATGTAGTATTGAAATATTTTGATTTCAGTACTTGTATATTATCTCTATCATGTTGACAAAGTTTGATTACTTTTTCTTTGAAGGAAAAAAATTGATTATTTACAATGTAAAGAGTTATTTGTTACATGTTTGTGCAACTACATTTTAAATTTTAAACAGGGCTCTAGTGTAGTTTTAAAGTAATAAATTTTAATAAAAATTTTAAAACAACTACTTCATATAGCTTTGTGATTTTGATGCTAGATAAATTCAGTTAAATATAGTTTGATATGTGGCATCAGGCTGTTCTATGCTCTATTTCTTCATTTTACTGATCCTGCATTATTTCAGTGTGTGGATTTTCAAAGTTGTGTAAGTAAATGATATAGTTCCTTATTTTAAAGTCAAGAAAGAGCCGACAGTCTTTATACATAAAGGAAGGACTTTTTCAAACTCTTCCATTTTTATATTCAGATCAGTTGTCAAAATAACCTACACTCCTCCGTTTTATATAATCCCCAATTTTCTTCATTAATGTCATTGCACACATTGGAAACTGCACCAACAACAATTCATCCCCTGCATATTCTACCAGCTAGTTATATATATATATATATATATATCATCTTATATTAACTGCTATAGAACAAAAAAAATTTAATAGCAAAATGACAGGTTAAGTTTGAGCTTAACTTTTAAGTTGTCTTTTCTTGTTATTGATGTATAATTAGTAGTAATTATTTATACTGTCATACAATTTCTAATTCATTTAAAATTAATGTTGAATTTTATTAAATGTCTTTGATATCTATTTTCATAAAAATTATTACATATTTTTCTATCTATGTATATGTAATAGAGATTAGTATTCATTCAACAGAAAATTCCATTAAATTATAACTGCGTTCTCCTATTTCTGTATGAAAATATTTTATATTTTGATTGTATACTCTTTTTTACTGAATTTTGACTATCATCTTCCTTTAGTCAAGAAGAAAAATGCATGCATTTTTATTATTAATTTGTGTGCATTGTATTTTCAATTAACTACCAACTATTTTCATTTTAGTGCAATGAAGTCTTCCAAGATTCGAGAGGATGGCAATCCTTTTCCTCGACCACGCAGTGCCTCAACTAGTGAAAACTCCAACCCAGTTACCACTAGACGTCCAATTGGAATTGTAGCACCT
This sequence comes from Trichonephila inaurata madagascariensis, assembly GCA_019973955.1. Classification (NCBI taxonomy): domain Eukaryota; kingdom Metazoa; phylum Arthropoda; class Arachnida; order Araneae; family Nephilidae; genus Trichonephila; species Trichonephila inaurata. The sequence continues at coordinate 111,393 of BMAV01007923.1, forward strand.
CAGACAGTATCATCATCTGTGAGCAGCTGTGGGCTTTCAAATAGTAGAGAACGCTGTGATAGTTTACCAACTAGGCCAAAAACTATAACAGGAAACTCCCATAGTTGTATACATAGGTGAGGAAGGGATTTATTTTGTGTTGTCCTTGTGTGTAGTGACTCCTTGAAACTAATGATTTACTTTGACATGAGCAAGCAGGTTTCTGTAAAAACAGGTCCACTGTTGATCAAGTGACTTATTCTGCTCATATGGTTAAAGAATCTTAATAGAAGAGAAGCATTGACAGCAATTTATATTGAATTAAATTGGCATACATCTCTATCTGGAGAGAAAAAATGATCCAAAAACTCCAGGAAATAGGAGTGGAAGTTAAAATGCTACTTTGATCTTTGATTTTCTTCATTCCTGGGCTAAAGAAGCTGTAAAGTCCACTTTGCCTCCAAAAGCTACATTCTCCAAACTGGATTGCCCCAAGGAGCAGTGAGTAGCTGCTCCATATTTAATGTACACATAAACAATCTAATTCTGTCTTGAAAGCAATTGAAACTGAGTGCCTTTTGTTTGCAGATGATCGAGTCACATGGACCCAATTTGCAAAGAAACTGCAAGACAGAAGATGGAAAAGCTTCTAAAAGTTTTATCTGTGTGGTGTGGAGAAAAGAACATGACAGTGAACCTTGGAAAGTCTGCAATTCAGGTTTTTTCATTGATGCATCAAAACATCCGACCAAAATTGGTTTACAGAAAGGCCAAGAATTGTTAAATACAGATAAATTTACATACTTAGTAGTTGTCTTTGATAATAAGTTAAGCTGGAAACTGCATATTGAAACTGTGATCGAAAAGATTGAAAAGCACTTGTGTGCATGGCTGGTTATCTTCGTAGGTGTGCTCGCACTATGCTGGAAAATAACTTTTAAAGTATTTATCTTGCCTGTCATTACCTATTATTGTGAAATTCTTATTTGTACTCCAAAGGACTTGATCTAAAAACTGGAGTTAATATAAAACCAGACTTTAGCTGATCATTGGGACAGTGAAGACTACTCCCATGGACTCGCTGCTTTGACTAATACTAGACTTGTTAAATCAATTATTGAAAAGAAAACTAATACTTTATGAAAAGTTAATTAGAATTAATGTACCATTTTGGGACTGTTACAAAAATGTACCAAGACACCTAAAGACTCAAAATGGCTTTTTACAGAGAATTCTATAATTAAGAACAGAGCTGGAACTTGATGATAAAATTGTTCAGGGTTTCTTAAAATCCCCAGGCCCTGTAAACTACTTCAAGATAGCTTCCAAGCTGAACTGAGCCCAACCATTTATTAAGAGCCAATTGTTTCCAAGCAGCTTAAAGATCTTTGCACTTGAGACCATCCATATTCTTTATCCTGAGGCTGAGTGATTGCATGTTTATACTGATGGCTCTGTGAGTGAACTCTTACTGAATGTTGGAGCAAGAATATATTCATCCATCTTTTTCTTTTATGTGACTGTCAGAAAACAAAAAACTGCCTTTGATGGGGATTGGTTTTGGCTATTTATGCTACACTGGAACAACTTATCCCCAGACACCTTCAAAATAAGGTAGTTATTCTGTCTAACTCCAAAGCTGCCATTCAGGCTGTCAAACCTAGGGAAATACCCATCTCTTAGAATATCCTAGATTAGGCATGTCAAACACGCGGTCCACCAATAAGTAGATTGCGACCCGCTGAAACTTTTTAAATATCAAGCTTTTAAAGTTCTTTTACTATGAAATTTATTTGTAATGAACATTTTTTTTAAAATTTACAATATATTTGCCCGTTACTTATCCTTTTTGTGAAGAAAATCCTATTTAATAATGAAATTAGTCTTTAGATTAAATATTGTTTTTTATATTTTATAAAATATTTTCATTTAATTTTGCTGTAATAAATTAATTTTCATTAAATTCTTAAATGCATTTTATTCACATTAGTTGGCACCACAATTCATCATGTGACTTTATTCCTTTTCCTCTTTCTCTCTTTGGAGTGTCCAATCAATTAGAGGCAAAAGGTGTGACATTATAAACAGTCAGAAGTGTATCTTTAAAATTAAAGAAAATTCAAAATAACCAAGACAAAATGCAATGTTTTCTGAATCATTGGCAAATGAAATTATATTTAGGTTTTTATGCATATTAAACTAAAAAGTTATTTAACAAAAAATATAATCAAACTTTAAGAACAATCAGGAAGGAAAGATCAATTGAATAGAAACATTGTAATTTTCAAGAAAAATGAGTATTGCAATATTTTTTTGTCTCAAAAACAAAAATAATATATTATGCCTGATAAGCAAAAGCTCTATTCTGGTTACTAAGGAATATAATCTTAAAATCATTAAGACACAAATCATAAAACAAACTATGATCAATATGTTGCAAATCTGTGAAGACAATTTGTCAGAATTCAAATCAGTTCTTCAAAAACAACAAAGTGCATTCACTAAATTTGTTAAAGACAGTACAGTTGCTGTAAAGGTTAGCTGTATATTATCACCTTTAATTTTTTGTAGATTGAAATCATTTACTGACAGGAAAATAATTTATGAATAAACTTAATTAAAGCAGTGGAAGTACAATGACCAGCACAAATAAAAAAAATTTTAAGTGTAATTTCAAGTCAAAATACTATAGGTAGCAGTGTTGTCAAATACAGCCACTGCAGCTGATATTTTTGATGCACTTATGAATGTTTGGAAGAAGTATAAGTAACCTATGAAAAAGTTGGTTTGCCTTACAACAAATGGTGTGCCCACCATGGTCGCACATATTGTTACAGAATTAAAAGAAACACACAAACAGCAGGGTTGTGATAATTTCGAGCATTTTACTGTATTATGCACTAGTGAGTATTGTGTTCCTACTTTTTAAATATCGGATGTTTTAAATATAATCACCAAAATTATAAATTATATCTGTGCACACATAGACTTAATTATCGTCGATTTGCTTCATTTCTGGAAGATATAGAATGTGAAGACACTAATCTGTCATATTATATGGAAGTTCGGTGGCTTACCAATCATGAAATGTTTTATAAAACTGTTCTTCAAATTACTAGTCAAAATTATCATTTTCTTAGAAGCAAAAAAATTATGAATGTGCTGAATTAAAAGATGAATAATGGACAAAGGACCTGACTTTTTCAGTTGATTTTACTAATCATTGGATCAATTTAATCTTAAGCATCCAATCAATAATCTTAATTCTTTCAAACAAAAAAATATTACTTCATCAAAAACAAATAGAAAAAAAAAACTTGTCTCACTTTGAAAACTGTCAATATCTATTAATTAAATCACCTAACTTAAAATTTACAGAATATGCTCAGAATTGATCGAAGATTTTCTGATTTTAAAAGTTGTGAATTATAATTTCGTCTTTTTTACTTCAACTCTATCTATTGAAAGTGTTGATGAAAACTTACAAATGGCATTAATTGAAATCCAATGTGATTCTTTGCTAAAGCAAAGGTGTATGGAAGTTGAAATTCCAGATTTTCATACATATTTATTAATAAATTGGTTTCCTAAAAAAAAATTTTTTTTTGCACATATAGTAACTATATTCAGGAGCACTCATTTATGAGAGAAACAATTTTCTTTAATGAAAAATAAAGAAATTTCAGAAAGGTCTCAAGAATAGCCAATCAACATTTATGATAATTTTTCTAAGTTGTATCAGCTTAATATATTCAACCAAGTTTTGATGATGTACTTTGGGAAGAAGATGTCAAATATCTTCTTAAAAGTTGTATTAAATTGTATTTCTTAATAACTTTTATTTTAGAATTTTATAAAAAAAATTACAACATTCACAGTTAAAGTTTAAAAATAACATGAAGTATGTAAAACAACTATGTATTTCTAATATACAATAAATTAAGTCTAAGAAATATGTAATATAATCATTCTAAGTATCATATTTTATTTTTTTAACATTGAAAATGTGCAACCCCCAACTTAATATAAAACACATCATGTGGCCCATAATGTCATAGTTTGACATGCCTGTCTTAGATTATCTAATTCTCCTGAAAAATTTGAGCATAGGGGGACAACAAATAACACTCCGATGGATCCTAGGATATTTGCAGCAATGAACAGGCAGGTTTGCTAGCTAAGAAAGAAACTCAAATAATTCAACAGCCAAATAATTATAACTTTTTTCATTTTACAAAATTTTATACCAAAAATCTTATGAGACAAAATTGGAAAGCATTGTTCACTTCACATATTTGTTCGAAAAGGTGAAGGATCAATTTGGATGCAGAAATATTTCGGATATACCTCTTGGAAAAAGCTGTCAAGGTATTTAGACTTGTAGTGGGTCATGGCTCTTTCAGACCCCTCCTTCACTGTATCAGAACTTCTGAGAGTCCAAATTGCCCACTCTGTAAGAAAGTGAAGTCATGGACAGGAACTATTTGTAGGAATGCTGGATTCTGCACAGGGACTCCAAAGTGAAAAGTTATTAGAATGCTAGACATCTGCTGATGGAACATTGACTTCTTTTTTTTTCTCTTGTTTTATATTTTTGTGTGTTTCTCATCATATTGTAAGAGTTTGTCATTTTCTTATGCTATTGGAAATAAAAAGATGTGTAATCATGCAATGTGTTTTAGTAGCCTATTTTGTGTATCACATAAGTATTATTTATTAATGAAAGACTGCTTATATACAAGACTTTGTATGGCATTGGTATCAAATAACTATTATTTCCCTTATTTTCTACCATAGTAGTCTAATGAAAGAATCAAACTTTCATAGCAATGGATATGAACTCACATTTTGGTGTGATAATGACTTTCATACAGAAAAAGAAAGTGGCTTCATGTTAAATTCAAAAATGTCTCAATCCGTTTGCAACAGTGTAGAAATTTGAGAAGGGGAATCAAAATACACGCCATAGATGCTGCTCTTGTCTTCTGAGTGTGGTCAAAAACAAAATATACCTTATTTTGTGATTCTAGTTTACTATTGATTTTGAAAATATTAAATGAAACCACTTATTTTTAAAATAAAATAATTCATTAAAAATAATAGTTATGATAGTATATTTATTCTTTTTTTATTTTCTCATTAGTTAAAAATTATAATTTATATTATTTTGAATAAATTTTCTTACCCTAAAAAAATTCTTAAGTGAGTTAAAACTAAAATGTTTTATTAAGAGGGGGAAGTGTGTGTGGTATTTTATGCTTTCTTTTGAAAGTTCTGCTTTACTTTGATACCTACCTCTATGATAATAACTAAACGAAAAAATATAAGTCTTAGGTTTTAATTTGATCTCACTTGAAGCAGTGCAATATAATATTGTTTAAGACTTCTGTAAATCTTACAAGTTTAGAAATTTAAGGATGTTTTTGTTCTTTAATATGAACTTTGTACTTTCAATTTGAGTAGTATAAGTTTGTTTTTGATATATTTTATGATTAAGGAATCTAACAATTTTCAATTATGAATTAAATCCCCCAATATTTCATATTTAGTGTTTCCAACATATTAAAGAAATTTTTTGCTAAGAAATACCCATGTTTTTCTATATTAATGAAATATTTTTTCTGAAAAGTCCCTTTTATATTTTACGAATTACTGTTTTTCTAAATAAAAGTTATGCTTTATTTTTAGTGCCCTTTCTTCACCATATACAACAAGTGGAGCTACATTCAGGAGGCTTAGCTCACGGCCACATTCTATGTATGAATGGCCATCTTGCAATTCTCCTTCAGCAAGAAGCACTAAGTAAATAATCTTTAATTTTTTGTTAATATGTGAAATTATTTAAGTCAGAATAGAAATTTAAATAAAACATTCTTACACAAAGTAAAAATATTGTTTAAAGTTCTACTTCTAACATATAGATTGCAATCTTGCTGTGCTTCTTTTTTTTCACTCCTTTGATAAGGGATTTAAATAGTTGGTTAGTGCTTATAAATAAATTTTATTGATTCCATATAATCTACAAGCAAATTAAACTTAAAAAAAATAATAATTTTTAAAAATTCTGTGCCTTTTAATCAGAAAATGTCTTGCAAATTTACGTTGGAATACCTCACTTTATAGAGTTAATGGACTAAATTCATGTGATGTCATAGTCACATGATAACTGAGCCATGTGTTTTCAGCCAGTCATTTCATAAATTAATTCGACGTCATAATTATATCACAGATGTAATCACGCGTTTCCAGCCAATTAGTTCCATGTGCTTCACTGTTGCCAACTTTTGCTTTTTGCAGAAACTTTCTTTTAAAAAGTACATATTTGTCAATGATATAATAATGCACATAGTTTAACAAAATGTATTTAGTTTAAAAATATTCGTATAATGTAAGGTGTTTGGTTTTTTTTTTAAATTTTGAAAACTGTTTGAAGAATTTTAACACATGAACTTTTTACCCAATCATATCAAATTTTAAATGTTATCTAAACTTTACAAGTTGAACAACTAGTATGTCAATTTTTAATCAATGGGAAACACAGGATTGCTGTTATCATATGACCATCATTAATTTAGTCCATGGGTTCCTTGAAAGTACTGCACTGAGGGAAACATTTTTTAGGAAAATAAATAATTCACTCTTCCCAAATTTTGTCAAAATAAAAGTATTCATATATTTACCTTAAATTAATGAAAAATAATTAATAAAGGGTGAAAAGTAAGAATAATATTACACTTTTATTGTTTAAAATGTTTAGATAATGAAAAAGGAAAACTTTTTGCTTTTTTTTTTACTAGAAAGTCTGCTAAAGGTTCTACTCCAATTTCTTTTTTCTTAATACATTATGCAATAAAACTAAAAATATGGTTTTCTAATTTTCACCTTGTTTCAAAACTCCTTTTTTTCTTTTGGATCATTTTCCTTCAATTTTTTCTGTTTGCTCAATTTTTCAATTCCCCTTTTTTCATGAACTCATTTTTTTGTTCTGATGAAAAATTGATCACCAAGGAACTGAGGATCAGTTTTAATACACTACATGACATTGGCAGTGTTTGCTGAGCTGAAGCCTATATCATTTAAGTTAAATAACTTGCCTATTTTTTACTTTATTTTTTTCATTAGAAATAGCTTTAAAAATATATGTAATATTTTTTTTAATGAAAAAAAAGAGAGAATTGTGATATCAATTGGGAAGCAAATATAATTAATGCGCATAAACAATGAAGCTTTGTAAAGACTTCAGGTAATTTTATCTTCATGCTCTGTATCAGGCCCAAACCCCTTCTCTGAATGATACAGTTTGTACTTACGCACTAATCATTGCACTTGACTTTGGTCAGTCAGCATCATTCATTTTGGCAGTATTTTAGTGGTTATAATTTGGCAAAAATATTTTGGTACAAAATTCTTTCAAACTTTGCAATAGTGAATCAATCAGTGTAAATTACAATTACAAACTCAAATTACTATCCATATTTTAGCAGAAGCCCCATATAACATATATCCTGTGTATATATATGTGTGTTATTTTATAAGACATATTTTCAGTTTCAGCCCAGGTTCACTATCTAGTGCCAGCGTTGCTGCTTATAGCAGCAGTACTGAAGATGTTGATAATACAAGGCATCAGTCTTTAAAGTAATTTTTTAAAATATAGTTCTTAGTTTAATTTTCTATTTTTAATTCATGTTTCTAAAATTTAATTTTGATCCTTTTTATATTTTGATTAGTAATGTACAATGGTTTAAAAAATATCTTATTAATAATTATTGTTACAATTCTAATCCATGTTTTTTTTAATGAAATGTGGTTGATACATTTATATTAAAGGGTTAATTCATTAAACAGTAACTGGGTTTATATTTGTATAGAGCACTGTTGAAATTAAAAGAGACAACAAAAATTTTTTATATAAAAATTGATCTTAGATAAGTATTTTTAACTTAAAAAACTGATATTTTATTTTTTAAGTTAGTTTCCTGAATGTCAATTTTTTACTGATATAAAAGCAAAACATAAAAAAAAAGATTGCTTTAGTTTGAATGTATAATTTTTAATGTATTTTATTTATAAATTAAAGTGAGATCATTTTCTTAAACTCTTGTTAATTGTATTGATTTCTGCACTTTTTTATTAAATTACCATAACTTTTTTTCTAGTCATTATCCTTATCTTTTGCCAAGTGAGGGAAAGCTATCATCAGACCGCCCTATTACTGAAGTACCTGATGAATATTTGAAGATGTCCATGCATGAAGGTTTGTATTTATATTCATATGCATCTATTATTATTTATAGTGCTATGTGATGCATTACATTTAAATCTTATTCAATGCATCTCCCATATTTTTTGCCTTGTTTTTAATGTAAAGCATGATGTTCAAAAGCAGACCACACTTTCTTTTACACTAATTAAATCAAATTTGAAATCAAAAGAAAATGATTTCATACATTGTAAGTTTATTTAAAGTCTTCCTTTTTTTTTTTCTTTTTTTTTTATTGAAAACAATTATAAAATCCCCGTATCACACAGGGTTCACAGAAGTAAGCACTAATCACACATTAAAAAGGAATAAAGGGAAAAAAATCCTTTAGGGTTATGAAGGTTTACAGATATTTACAACAAATTCACAAAACTTTTTGAAAACGCTTCCATTAAAACAATGATTATGTGCACATCATTTAAATTAAATAATTTTTCCCTTTACACGTGTAGTAATTGTTTGTACTTAATTAATGTAATTTCATATTCTCTACTCAACAGTTATGAAACACCATTTTTTAAAAGGACACATGACTTATTTACTAAAAATTAACTTTACTGAAAATGAAACTTTTTTTTACAACTGAAATTCCAATTTGACTCGCAAAAGTTTTGGCTGGGAGAATTGTTATAATAAAAGGATTAACCCCTTGCTTCTCGCTCCTGTCAATATCGCAGGGTGAAATTTCCCTGTCTATGAAAGTTCAGTTAGGGAATCTGAGGGCAGTGATGATGGATTTGTACTGTTACATGTGATGTTGGCTTTTTTATCTCATGCTTGAAATTTATCTCACAAGAAAAATTACAAATATGTTTTTACTCTGTACATATGTGTAATAAATTTCTCCTTTAATGCTTAAAACACGTGTTTGGTTTTTTTTCCCCCCTTTGCCAGAAACCAACATTCAGTCATGATACCCCTAAATTTTGGCTTTTCTTAAAAAATTAATTTTTATATTTCAAGCTAAAAATTTACCCAAAATTTAAAGGTTTACAAAGATTTTTTTCAGTCTGATTCACTAACTTCTATTAGAAAATTCTGATATAATGCAAACTGAGGATTTTCCAATTTTGTAGCAGAATGTATTTTAGACTAGCTATTGTTATCGATAGAGCTTATGTGTTTTTTTAATATCATAATATTAACTTTATTGGTCTTGCATTATTTGGTTAAGCAAGTCGTAGAACTGTTTTCAATTTTTAGATTCCATCATAATTGTGTTCACATTAAGTTTCTACTGTTTACTTGGACTTTGTTATATTTAATTCCTATTTGTGCCAATTTCACTTAAAAGGTTACATTTTTAGAGCTATGTGTAATCTATGAATATAATGGTATATTTTTCTGAGTTATTAGAATCTTTTAAGGATTTGTAGCTCGATGCAACACAATTATCTGTGCAGTCGATTAAAAATCTGTTATAATATCAACTGTTTTGTAAACACAGAAAACTCTTTAATTGTTCTTATCATATCCAATTTTGGTATTTAAAATTGTTTTAATACCTTAATAAATTAAATAATAATCAAAGCTAATTTCTATAAAATGCCTTTTGAAAATTAGGCAAGCAGAATGTTTATAATTAACTTAAATTGCTTGTATAGACTTCTGAACTGTAGATACAGCTCATTTAAAGTTCATTCATTAATTCTTGTGAAGCATGGTTATGTATACCCTAAAATGTAATTGATCAAAAGTCGTAAATGCAGGGATAATGCAAATTTGGTAAATATTTCAATATTAACATTCCAGTAATATACTGCTTCTCTTCTTCAGAATTGCTGTTAGTCCTTAATTCTAGAGTCAGTGATTCTCCTGTGGGACATGAGATTATTCATTTAAAAGTAACTTTTTGGAAAGGAGTTTTTTTTTCCCCCAATGTATTTGCTTAATATGTATTATAAATACAAGTTAAAATTTAAACTCTTCACAAGTTCTGTTGGTCTCAATTAAAATATTTTCCTTATTATGTCTTGCTATCAAATTTCTTATGAAAATAATGTAAATCTTTTTATCTTCTGAATTTTTACCCCTTTTTCAAATATGCTAATGATAATGATTTTATTGTTTGCTGATACATCCAACATATATTTCCAGAAAATACTTTGACATAAAAATTTTGTAGTCATAAAAAAATGAAGTACTCATAACTTTCAAATCACTTCAAAACAAATTGGCCTCAATCTTAATTTTTCAAAGGAACAAAAAAAAAGGTTCTTTAATTTTAATGTAATTATGTGTGTTTGGGGGGGTCTGGGACAAAAATTGTAATTTGTCAATTTAAAATTTCATCGAAGTAGTTTAACTTGGTCTTTATTTAATAAAAATTGAAAAGTATTAAAATTATCCTTAATGAAGTTGTGAAAGTGCTTTACATCTTGTATTGTGTATTTTAACTGACTTTTTACTAAACATCTGATGATACTCATCTTTTTGCATATTGTTAGATAAAAAGGTTGGACATTCTTTTCAAGTTATTCCAGAAAAGTTAGCAAATAATGCTCAAAAAAAGAATGATTATATAGATATGAGAGCTTCTTCAGTTTCTAAATCAGGTTTGTACTTACTGTTTATTGTATTATTTTCAATATATTCTCTATTTTTTCAAAACTTTTCTGAAAAGGAATAAAATCAATTTTAACCAGTTTCTAAATTTTTACTGTATAGTTGCATATGAAAAGCATACTTTGCCTCTTTCCTTAATACCTAAAAATTTTTCTCTTGGTGATTTAACTTGAACTTACTATCAAATGCATGGAATTTTAATTTTATTTTAATTTTTTATATGAATCACATTTTATTGCTTATTTCAAACTGTTAAAATACAATTTAGGTAAGTGATTAATATAATAATGTTAATCTTCAAGTATACAATGTTATGTTACATCTACAGAAATAAATCTATTTAAGTAAAGATCACACAATTTTTGATGCACTGTATTAACTTTTATGAATAAATAATTTGATCACTTTCTTACTGAAAAAGATGTTCACTTAGTATACCCCAATCATGTTTGTATGTAGAAGTTTTAATATTTAAATGATATTTCCTTTCTAACTTAATACTTGTGTAAATTTATATAATTTGTTATATAAAAATTTCACTTTTTTTTTTAACAATTTATGTATTGAAGATATTTAAATGCACAATCATATCACCAAATCCAAAGTTTCAGATCTTAATCAGCTTAAATTCAACAGAAAATGGAACAAATTGTAACATTGAATTCAAATAGTGCTTTGGAATCTAAATGTCAAACAGAGACTGCTAACATGTATGAAACATGGTTAGTTGTTTGCTCCCATATTTGGAAATGTTACGAGACTGAATGTGAGGGATTTTGTTTGTTAGTTTGTTCAGATTCCAAATTGCTGAGCTACTGGAATAAAAGTAGATTTATACAATGAAATGGAAGATGGCCTTATGTCTCCCTGGTTCATCAGATTTAGCTAATGAAGGAAGATATTTCACAGCTGTTGAAAGAAGTAGCCAAAGAAATTTCAAGGAAAAGAAATACTAAAAGAGAGATATACTAAAACTAAACCTACTGCTTGAAATAAGAATCATCTCAATATATGCAGCTCAGCAAAAACTGGTTGAAATTCAAACAGTTCCACATTAGATTGATTCAGATTCTGAACTATTTCAATTCCTACTATTAGGTCACACTCTCTATATATTTATTTATTTATTTTGGTTGAATTTTCAATCGTTAATAAAATACATTTTAAAGCGCTCAATTGAGCTGAAATTTTATATACATGATTATTTTGGATGACAATACAGTAATTTAATTATAATTAATAAAAATTAATTGATTGAAGTTAATTATTTAAATAATTACAAATACAGCCACGTTGGCATCTTTTTTGGGGACTTAGCGACCCTTTTGGCGACTTGTGTCAAAACTTAAAAAGGTTCTTTTCTTGCATTTTAAAGCATTGAGTTGAACTGAAATTTTATATACACGATTGTTTTGGATGACAATAGGATACTTTAATGATAATTAATAAAAATTAATTACCACTAAATGTTCTGATTTGTTGACTAAATGTTGTGATTCTGTCCTATGTATATACATATTTATATTAATTGTAACTATTTATATAAAAAGTAGCTAAAATAAAGTTTTTCTTTGTTGATCTAAGTAGGAGCTGACATAAAAAAAAAATTTATATTACTTGTTTTGTATTGTGTTTATCATAGAATTATTATTGATTTATCATTGAATTATTTGATTATTTTATTTTCCTTAAATTATTCAAATAGATTCTATTAAGAAGCAAGGCAATTTCATACCTGTACCACGTAATTGCAATGCAACAGGAGAAAATTCTTCATCTAGAGATGGCTATTTAGATATGTCTCCTTCTAATTCTTCAAAAAATGGATTGAGTAAGTTTTACTGAAGTTTTTTCTCAGATATGGTATTTTTATTATATAATATTTTACTGGTTTGCATAATTCAGTATATGAGTTCATAATTCAATGATATATACATAATTTTGAAGTACTTCAACAAAATGCTTTTTTGGATTAAAAAGGAATTTGTTTAGATATTCATATCAACTTCTTAAGTAGGTGTTTTGTGGATCATATGATGATATCTACTAACGCAGTAAAATCATTTACCCATTTGTAAAAAAATAAACAAATTGAAATATTGACTTGCTTGTTAAGTTTTAATATTCAGAATAATCAAAATAATATTTTACAAACTGAATCTTTTTTGTGCCTATTGCAGAAATACTTTATCCTAGTTAGCAAATGTATTTCAATTTTTTTCTTCAGATTGGGAACTCAACATAAATATTCATTTTATTGGTTTGTACAATATTCATTTATCTATTTTTTTTTCTTCTTTGTTCGTATTCATTAAAACTCTAAGACTGTGCAAAATTTTGTTATTTATGGGATATCTAATTGCATAAAATGAAGAACTTACAGAATTACTTAAAAAATATAAGATAATCAATTATGTACACAGCTGTTCATTTAAGTGATATTTTACAAGTGGTGATAATATGCATTATAAACATAATTTACAAGACATTAGAAAGCTCCTTTTGATTACATAAATAGTCAAATGCATGTTGCAATTATAATTTTCTACTTGCTTTAGCAAGTTATTTCATTCGATTTCCCTGTAAAAAAACTAGTGCTTTCACTAGATAATTATATTTTGGGCATTTAAAATTATATTGCACATTTTGAAAATATGTAGTATATGTATATATTTAAAAGTGTAAAGCATATAAGAGTATGGGTGAAATGAATGTTATGGTTTAGCGTGAGTTCCTATTGGAACCTAGTGAGACAGGCAAATTTGAACTCAAGAGTTCATTTGGAATTATGAATGATTTAAGCTTTAAATGGCTTGAAGATTTTCCTTTGGGGAAAACTCTTTAGTAGGAATTTAGTGCTGTTTGAAATTCTTGTTCCGTAAATAAATTCTTGTATTTTCGAGAAAGCAGTGATTATGTTTTTACTCACTTGAAACAAGCTCTTAACTTTGGAACAATCTTTACAAAACTTGATCATCTTTCCATCTTCAGTAATTTAATTAACTTATGAGTTTAAGCAGATATATACAGATTTCTTTTGAATTAAATTTATACTCTGTTTTATTTTTTATTAATTTCATACTTAAAATATTTAGTTTTGCTTCAGTTTTAAATTACATATTTAAATGTTAATTAAAATGTTCTCCTAGAGTTTAAACTAATTACATTTTCTTCTGTCTCTTAATTAATGCCTATATGAATTGAAATGTTGGCAAACATTTGTATTTCAGGTTTCCATTTTAAAAAAGAGGTTAATTTTAATGAGAAAACTGATGCTGATTCTAAGCCATATGAGTTAGAAAAGGTAAAAAGTTCTTAGTGATTTTTTTTTTTTTTAAATTTTTATATCTAAAATTTCTTATTTCTAAATGGCTTTTACATTTATTTAAAGTTGATGTTTGAAATATTTGTATCTTTTGTAGGTGTTATCACTTGTAAAAGTGGATGAAAATGTTCAGAATAATACTGTAGAGGTATGTTTTATCTTTATAGAGTTTTTGGTTTGATATAATTTTAATTCCATAAATTGTTTTATGTGAGTACTTCAAACATTTTGTGTTATTTCTTTTAAAATACAATACTAATCAACATATTATGCATTTTATGCATGCATATATAATTTTTTTATTTAAAATACCTATCTTATTTTAATATATATAAAATAACATTAATAAAATATTTTTATTTTTTAAAAAAAAAATCATATTTATATAAATAATTACTCTTAGTTACTTATGATAAAGAATAACCATTTTTATTTCCTTATGTGAGTGTGAGTTTTATATGAAAAATTTTTTTAATTGTTTTATTTTAAAATATTCTTCACTTGCAAGTCAGAAAAATACCAGATAAAAATATTATATAAATGAATGATTTTCAAAATAATGTACATTAGCAGCTTTGAACAGAAAAATGCAGAGTGACACTTGCATAATTTTTCCTCAAACAAAGGTTTAGCCAAATTTAAGCATAAGAATTACCATCCACTTTTCTTTTGTTAATTTCTGTATTAAAAAAGCAATAAATGAGCAAATACATTAGTATTAACTGTGTATATGGCTGCAGTAGCCTAGTGGTCAAGGTATCGGATCGTTGCTGGCTTGTTACGATTTTGAGCCCAGTACCACTAAAGATCCCTGTGTAGGGGAGTGATGCAGGTTAAAACTGTCGAGAGCTCAAATGTCCTCCCGTTGGTGTGGTGTGGTAGTTAGGAGAGGGGGTGCTAGCTCACGTGTCGTCCTCATCACTTGACCATGGTTCACTTGACCATGTCCTTCGCCAAAAGCCCTCATGTAGCTGAACAGTGCAACATTAATATTCATTCACTCACATTAACTGTATATACTATTAAAAAATGAATAGTAAAACATTTTGCAATAAAAATGATGTGTATGTGAAAATGGTTATTTTGCAAAAATGGCAAAATTGAAAATTGTTTATATTTGTTAATGATTTTGTCATAATATTTTCCTAATTTCACAAATAATACATTAATTTATTTTTTAAATGAGACTTTTATTGTGTAAGGCAGTAGAACCTTAGTGTTTTAGGAGTTGTTCACTTAACAAGTAATTCGCTAAACAAGTAGTTTTTTGCATGAGTATAAATGATTGTTCAATATATAATGGTGAAGTCTCTTTTTCTCTGTCTATGCGAAGTTTTGAAGGAAACAATTTAAATTGTGTAGGATATGTTGGTGTGAAGAGAAGGAAAAATGTAGAATTAAAGAACTTTAAGACGAAATGTACAGGTACGGCAAATGAAAGTCAAATAGCAGAGGAAAGTAGTGACATGCAATTCATTTGACTGACCTTTGACTCTGTCAATATGGAAACCAACGACTAATAAACTAAACTAAAAAAATATGTGATCAACATTTACAAAAATTATATAAACACAACTAGCTAGCTAATCTGAGGAGCTGTTTATGAAAGGGTCATAGTGGTTTCAAAGGGAGTGATATTTTATTGTTCCATAAGAACTCTTTTGTCTGTCACTGTTGTAAATGAATATTATTTTAATTGGAATGATAAGATTAGAACCTCTTGATAAGAAAAGGTTTCTTGTTTAAAATCTTGTATGGCTTGGTTATCAAACAAGAGTGAATGACTGTTTCTGTTGCACAGTAGAATGTTTGGGATAATTTTAAAAACTTTATTTTAAAGAATTCTTTCAGTGGCTGACTGCTGTGAGATCCCCTATAGGTGTTATATGATATGTAGATAGGAAATCCTAGATTGTAGACACATCCTTAATTTGTTTTAAGCATTCCCTCGGCTAGCATATTTGTCAGCCTTTTTTTTTCTTTAAAGTTTAAATGGAACTAGTTTGATATACCAGGGTATGGCGCCAAGCGCCACTTGGCACAATAAAGAAATGATGCCAAGCAGTGCTTGTTGTTGCTGGAATGATATCCAAGATGGCGGCCTAGCGGTAATTTAATAATGCACAATAATTTTAAAGAATTGTTTGGAAATACATTGAAATGTATTTCAAATGAAAGATATAAGAAGAGATTGAGAATAACCAAGATCAATCAATGAATAATGAATATCAATGTATATAATGAAAAGTAACATGTACTAATAATAGTATTGTATGCAGTATATAATAATCTTATAATATAATTTAATAGTAATTATATATAATATTCGTATAGTATGACTTAATAATAATTATTATATATAATAATCATCTAATATAATTTCATAGTAATTATAAAAAAGAATAATCCTCGTATTGTAATAAAATAAAAAATAATGCATAAGAATACTTGTATTACATAAAAATGATAAATAACATAATAATTATAAATAAATATAAAAAAACAATTTATAAATGACGAATATTATAAGATTATTACACATAGTATTAATTGCATTTTTATATTACATTATTAATAAAATAATTACATAATATATATTAAACTTAATAATGAATATCAATTACAAAGTACTGAAAATTTGCAATACTCTAAAAATTGCAAGTTTCTTCAACGAATTTCTTCGAACAAGGAACGTTTAAAAAAAGCAATTTTAAAACGTAAAATAAAGCAAAAATAAACAATATATAGTGATAATTAAAAGTACAACACTCACTCTTTAAAAAAAACATCCTAGAACTCACTTATATTAGAAATATTCATATTCGAAAATAGTACAAAATAAAACAGAAGACGGAAATAATAGAACAATTACACTGAAAATGGTTAAATTTTTAAAGAAATCGAATTAAAATCGTCTGAAATTAATAGGGTTACCGCAGGAAGAAACCAATAAAAGTTATTTATAATATACCTTATCCCCTTGGAAACCACATCGCCAGACAATAAAAATAACAAGATAACCATATTGCAATGTTATCACCCATCTTGGCAAATAAACGACAACTTGTCGCATACCCCTTGACATCAAACTAGCACTTTGTAAAAATGTGTGTTATTGAAGAAAAGTTGCAAAATGACAACCAACAGTACAAGAAAATAACCTTAAAAATGAAACGTAAAATCATTAAATAGTGAGAACTGTATGGATATGATCCAGCATGCATTTATATATGTTGCTGGGAAATGATTAAATTAGGGATTTCATCAAATCCCTAAGGGAGATGATCAATTCATGCAAGATGTTAAAATAAGAACTCTGTAAGGTGATTTCCCTAAAGAAAGTAAGTGATTTGATCAAATCCGTAACCTGTTTCAGTGAAATGATGAAATAATATTGTCAAGAGTTTAAAAGTGTTCATTTAGTAAATATGGTGCATTATGTTAAAAGTAGAGTAATTAATACAACAATTATTGAATTGCAAATTATTTATTCGACATTAATTAACAAAATAATTAGATAATAAAGCTGGTATTTTTAAAAAAAAAGAATATTTGTTGTAGAATTTCAAACATTTTATTTTAAATTATACATTAATGTAGTACTTCAAAAATATCCTGCTTTATTTGTAACACTTTTTTTTTCAGTTATTATTTCCCTTTTTAAAATAGGTTTTTTTTATTATCAAAAAGGGTTTTTTTTTATCTATAAAGAAGGCGGGGTCAAATTCTCTAATTTGTTTGTTTACATTTTTCAATTTAAGTTTTATCCAGTTTCCAATTTTCAGGCATACAAAAGTGATATATCAATCGAAAGATAATAATGCAAGGAATATAACTAAATAAAACTAAAAAATGATATTTAGGTCATTTTGTTTTGGTGTGTCGCGTCAGAAGCCCAGCGCTGCCTGCACAGATGAGAAGAGGTGGGGAGGTAAAAGGGAGTGGTTACTAGTGAAAACAGAGCTTTACAAATGCTGACTTGTTCATTTCATCATTTCACTAAAACAGTTCAGGGATTTGATCAAATCACTTACTTACATCAGGGAAATGACCTCAAAGAGATGTTATTTTAATAACTTCCGTGAAGTGATTAAAATAACGTCTCTTCCGTGAAGTCCCTTAGGCATTTGATGAAATCCTTAATTTCATCATTTTCCTGCAATATATACACTCTACCTTAACAATTTGCGCCATTCTCAAAAACAAAGATATTTTGCAGAGATAGATGTTTCAAAGAGAGTGACGAGAATATCTATGTGGTAATTATATATTCTTAATAATGTTGAAAGATTACTTATATGGATAAATCAAAAGCAACTGCAAGGAGATACAATTAACAAGAATTTTATTCGTGTGTAAGAAAGTAAAAGTAATTTTCTCCAACTTTGCTAAAATGTCAGGATCATCAATGGCCCAAGAAGTATTTAAAGAAAGCAATGGATGCCTCAAGAAATTTAAAAGAAAAAACCAGCATTCACAGGTTTGTAAGGTACAATGAAACAGTAAGGCAGCAAAGAACTTCATTATTAACTTCAAGAAATGTGTAGATTTGAGGATTACCTGCCACAATAGGTTTTTAATTGTGATGAAACAGATGCCAAATTGAACCTATATAACATCAGAGGAGAATGCATTACTCGACCACATGCCCGACCACACACGATGACCTCCTCAAAGAATTTTAACTCATCTTTAGGAGCTTTATACTAAAACACTCTTCAAGTACTAGACTGAAATGTGTTTGAGGGACTAAACTTATTCTCGGACACTTTTGAAAATATTACATCCACATTGTTGTCTTCTTCAAAACAATTGAAAATATGTGGGAAGGGGTTACCAAGAGATCGCTCATTTTTTCTTTGAAGAAGCTTTAGCTCAAGGGTGTTGATCTCA
>BMAV01007923.1:130427-151532 GCA_019973955.1 Trichonephila inaurata madagascariensis
ATTTGTCTCTTTGGCCATGATCATAAAACTGGAGATAAATAACAATATTGATGAGCTTGTGGAAAAACACAGCCAAGAACTGACCACCAAAGAGCATCTTATTTTCATCAAATTCTGAAACATTAATAAAAACAAATGTCTCTAGAAAGTTTCCTAATTAAGAAAAAAATATAAATATGTATTATAAATAATCTAATTACTTCCATTTTATTGCATTTGAAGAACTGCATATTTTCTGCTAATCAAATTTACATTCAAGTTGATTCACTTCTCAGTATAAGAAAAGATTAATTTCATTCACTTTTTTTTTATTATTATTTATTTTAAATATTTTTATGGCACAGAACAGATTTCTGTATTTTACATTAATTTTTACCAGAAAATATTTTTTCATTCAACTAGTATTTTGCATTACAAGTAAATTTCTGAAACAAATTATGCTCATTAAATGAGGTTCCATTTTATGCAGAAATTATAGGTAATCTTAGTTAAGATCAATGGACTAAATTCATGTGACATCATTATTCACATGATAACTGGGCTACGTGTTTTTGGCCAATCAGTTCATAAATTAATGCGACGTCATAATTATATCATAAATATAATCACGCGGTTCCAGCCAATTAGTTCACGTGTTTCGCTGTTGCCAACTTTTGCTTTTTGCAAAAACTTTCTTTTAGAAAGTACATATTTGTCAACAATATAATAATGCACATAGTTAAACAAAATGCACTTAATTCAAAATTCGTATAATTTTGAAAACTGTTTGAAGAATTTTAACACGTGAATTCTTTACCCAATCATCAAATTTTAAATGTTATCTAAACTTTACAAGTTGAACAACTATTATATCAATTTTTAACCAATGGGAAACACGTAATTGACGTTATCATGTGACCATCATAAATTTAGTCCATTCCCAGATTTCATAACTTTTTTTTGAAGAATTAGATTTAGTAATAACAAATCTTTGTTCTTAAAAAGCTTGTATCCTTTTGAGTACATTTTGTGAATACATTCAGTTTTTAACTAAAATAAAAATGCATATGTATACATTTGGCGAAAATTCATTAAAATCATTTTAAAAAATGTTCCTGAAAACATTAAATAATACTTTCATATTGTTACTTTATAATAATTTGATATAAGCTATGTATTTTTAAGTATAATTTTGTCTTCATTCAAGAAAAAATGTGGGAAATGCATAATTTTTTATTTAAAATAGTCCAGAATCTGTAAATGAATTTATACATTAATTTTTAATGATTTAATTTTTTTTTGAAATTGTTTAGTGATTATTTCTTTTTCATACATGCAGAATGTTGTGAAAAAAATACCATCTGTGACAGTAAAAGAAATGGAGTGTAACACCATAAAATTGAATACTTTAGAAAAGAATGCTAATTCCAATTCCCCCATTTTCGAAATGGATCATGCAAGTGCTATCAATAATGCAAAAATTGATACAAAGCCTCCTTTACCAGAAAGAACTTATCGTAAAAGTGAACAAAAAAGTATTGTCTGCCCACCTTTACCAATGTATAAACCTGAAAGATTTAGCAACTGTTCACAGAATAGAAGTGTTTTGGATGAATTGCAAAATAAACAAGATTTGTCCCAAAATGTGCAAGTTGAAAATTGTAATCTTGAAGAACTGGATGTTTTCTATAATAGTGCTCCATCTCAAGCAAAATCTGATATGGTCACTTCTCCGGAACAAAATACAAATTTCAGTTGCCTTTGTTCAAATAATAAAAGCAATACTCATTCATTACCTTGTGCATCAATTTGTTCTGCTACTAAAGTTTCTAGCAATGCTAAACAGGCAACTGTTACTAAAAACGATCCAAAAGTAAGTTGCAGTAATTATATCCAAAAAACAAGTGCATTTTCAACTTCAAAAGATATTTGTGATAATTTAGAAGTACAATTAAATAATGATTTAAAAAATTCAACAATTGATAAATCATCTTTAATATCGCCTTCAAACAATCAATCAAATAATTCCAATTATTATGCTTCATCTTCTAGGACAAAAACTGGAGAAAATGTTATAAATGATTATGTAAATGTGGACATTAAAAAAAATACTGCTTCAATTATTTCAAATCAGGCTTCAACTAATTACTATGCACCTAAGCATGGTCCTTCATTGTTAATGCCAGGCTGCTCTGATGTAAATGACCCAAATTATAGCAATATTCAGTTTGGAAAACCAATTTGTCCGACACCCAAACCAATACCTGTAGATACAGAAGCAGTGTTCAGTGCATTTAATAATTCTTTAAAATCTGATAGGAGCTTTAAGTTATCATGTAATACTGGAATAGAAAGCACCAGTGGACAAAAAGTATTACGTTCCCCAACCAGCACATTGCAATTAGGCACTGATTCTTCGAAATGTTCTATTTTGGCACCCAAGTTCAGAAACATTCCGAACACCCTTCCGACATTCCGTAAACAGATGTCGGCACCAGCTGCCCCTCTTTCTTTGAGACCTGAACTACCTTCACCTGGTAGGAAAAGTTCTTGCCCTGTTACAGGATCAGCAAGTATGGTACGACCTTCTCTGCCTGGAACATCTGTAAGCCCAATGCGTGGTGCACATATTCAGTCACATGGAGTACCAAATGCTCATCTTCGAGTATCAACTTCAAGATCACCAGATCATAGCAGTGTATCCAGTATCTCGTCTGCCAGTGATGAAATAAGCTCAACTCACAGTAGCCCCAAAGCATCAACAGCACCCCTAAACTTTGGCAATCGACCAAATGCTTCTGATGGCCAGTATGAGAATGTAGTGATTCTTCAGAGGTCATCAACAAGCTCAAGGCCTCCCTCGACAAGTAGCGAGGAAAAAGAATTGAATTATGCATTATTGGACCTAACTCCTTCAGTGAATGATGAGGTACCACGATCCCCCACTGTACATAAACCTCAAGTTCCTGATGATGATAAAACTTTAACTTATGCAGAAATAGATTTCACTAAATCCGAGGGTTTGAAAAATACTTCAGGCATTGTGAGGGATGGTCGCTTATAGTGCAATATCATTATCTAGTCAGAATTGTTTATATTTGTTGTTTTTTTAGTGTGATTTGTTCACGCTTTGGCTTGTTTGTTTTATAGTTATTTCTCTTATTTTTATAAATTTGTTAGAGTAAACCTATTGCTTTAAATGAGCCAGTATATTTGTTTCCTCTTGATCTTAATAATTATAAAATTAAACTTCTTATTTTATTATTCTATTTTATTAATTATGTTTATGCTTTGAATCATCTTAAAACTGTTTACTGTAAACATCCAAATTCCATCTGTGAAATGATTTATTCCAAAATTGGATAACAATTGCTGCGTATTAAAATAAGCTACTTCTAGCACATCTGAAATGTTATTTGCAACAATTCCCATCTCAAAACCATTATAAAGTAAGGAAGACAGTAAATAAGGCATGCACTAAGAGTATTCTACTTTTAAACCATAGAAAATGTAAAACTGATAGCATTTGTTTTTTGAAAATTTATTTGGTTTTCATTTTTTATGATGTAATAGCCTTCATTTTATATTGCTGCAGTTCATTAATAATCATTGTTTTATCTTTTTAAGTGCATTTGTAATGTTGTTATTCAGTAACTGGAGATTAGTATAATTTTTGTTCTAATACTTTATATGTCTTCTATATGTTATTTGATATTTCAAATTAATGAATTTGGTCTTTTCTCAAACTTTTACTGTTACTTTATTTTTCTATTAAAATGCATAAAATATGGAAATCTCTATTTCTGATTAAAACCAATGTATAGAATAATTTTCTTAATAATTTTTTACAATTATTTAAAAATCTAAAATTAATAAACATCAATTATGTTTTCAAGTAAATCACTTTATTTGAGTGTGAATGCTTTGAATATCACAGCATATGTATTTTTAATATTGCAGTTGTTATCTTAATGAACATTTAAAATAATAAGTGCATCTACAAGTTACATAATGGAATTTAGATCGATTGGCTTGAATTTGGATGTTCAGTTTTTGGATGACTAAAAGAACATTTTTTTTTAAATTTTATTTACATTATAGAATCATATAATCATAATTTTAAAAATGTTTTCCCATGTCCATTATTTTGTGAATAGCATTACAAAATTTAAGAATGTTAACTTAATAGGTTTTAAATTTATTAGGTATATTTTTGAAGTAATTAAGCTTTAAAAAAAGAAAATTTTATATCAGTGCCTTTTAAACTAGGAACTTTTATTTATTAATATTCACATGTCTTGTATGAACAGTAAGTAAAAAAAAATAATTAAAAATATACTTTTCTTAAGGATATTTATATTTTTAATAACAGAATTCAAGCACATTTTTAGATATCCCTGTATTTTCTTTGAATTATTCAGTTCATTCATAACAAAACATTTAAAAATTAAACAAGTGAAACAGAGCAAAACTATGAATTATCATTGCATCATTCAGTATATTAAGTAAAATAGTAACCACAACACTTTTTTTTTCTATGAGGAAGCCTTATAAAAATTGTGATTGCAACATATTTTAATTATATTTTTTATTTATCAAATGCCAGGTTATTAGGCAAAATTTTTTAATCTTATAAAAAAACACTAAAATTTTCATATAATATATTAGATTTAATTTGAAACTCTGAGGGAAAAAATTTATTTCTTCCTTTTAAAGTATTTATAGAAATTGCTTAAAGATCTTCAAAATTTTTTTTTTAAATCAGCATTTGGAAATTCACTCACTAATTGCAGCAAAACAAAGTGTTCCTGTCTTTAAAATAAAGTATTTCATGAAATAAAAATATCTTGCTACAAATTTATTTACATTCTATATTACTGGAACATTTATTTCCCCTTTCTTTTGCTGTTGTTAATCTAAAATCAATCTTACTAGATCGATATATAGAAAAATATATATGTATACAGTTCTAAAATATATCCCAATTGTGCATTCTAAGGAACTTACAGAGAGATATTTGTAAAATTTAGAAAAAAGAAAGTAAAATCTCAGTACACCATATAGGACATGTGCATTAATTTAATTTTTACATGCTTGCCATTATTTGAATATGAAAATGGTTAACAGTCGGTTGAATAGGAATTCTAAGCTTGATTTAATTAAGCATTATGTAGAGCAGAGATGCTCAGACAATTGCCTTCATGTGGCCTTTGATTAATTATTGGTAAGCTAACATTTATGTGTAATACTAAGGAATTATTTTCCTCACTTATTCAGTGTCTATAAATTGCATCCTATTTTTCTATTAAATATTTCTAAAGAATTCAAGATCATGAATGCTGAAAAGATTATTTGATATAAAAAGGTTTTAATAAATCATTCCTACATTACACACCAATTCTGATCTTTTGTCAACCAAAAATATCTACAGTATAATCTTAAAAAAAGTTGTTTTTTTTTTCACAAGTAAAAAATTGTTGATTGCCCATAAAAGCACTTAAAAAAACTTAAATTGTGCAAATTTTTTTTTTTTTGGACATGGAAAAGAAAAATTCCTTCATAACTAAATTTGTTGATATTGGAAAAAAACATTTACACAAAAATGTAATTTAATGTATTCTGCCTTTATAGAACCAATATCTTAAATATGTGGAGTAAATGTTAATGAAATATGAAAAATACACTTTGAATTTTAGCTGCAAGTTCATGCGACTTACAAGGTGTTACTTTTAATTTAAAACCATGTTCATTTTCAGTAAAATTTGAACTATATTCTGTGATATTAGGGAAGATAAATGTTATATTAATTTTAAAAATACTTTTTTTTAAGTAGTCTATTTTTTTACCTCAAATTACTTTTTAAAACTTTGTGGAGATCTTAAATGCATAGCAATTTCTATTTTCTTTGTTTTTTAAAACTGTGTGATAATTTAGAAATAAAGCTCATAATATTTACAATCAGAAAATAACTAGATATATTTTGCTTTAATTTTATCTATGTGAATCCAATCTCGGTTTGTTTTTCCCTTAGTAAATAGTTATGAAACTTTTATAGTGATACTGTTTGTAGCAGCATATGTATTATATGTTGTGCCCATGATGTATGAAGCTTAATTATGCAGTTTAAGAAGCAAAATTGTTGTACAGTGTAAAATCCCTTTTCATAGTATTATTAGTGCAAAAGGCGCTAAACTCATTCTAGTGCCAACATTTTCTCAATTGCCTTAAAAAATATAGTACTGCCTATTTTAGGTACTAACAGAGATGTGTGTGAAACGTATATTTGTTCCAATTAGTGTATGTGGAAGATTTATCTAAAAAAAGGATTTTGTTTGAAGAAAAATCTTTATATTGAATGACTTTGGTTATATTTCCAACCATTGGTAGAACTATTTTGTAATGTTTGTAGGTACATAAAATTTGTTATAGTTCACTGGAACTTGTGTTAATAAAAATGAGATTTTTACAAATTATTTTGGTATTTTTAATCAACACATACATTGATTATTTGCAAATCAAATCGTTCAGAATCTAGGAGGCTTTCACAGCTACTGATTAAAATAATTTACATAAAAGAAACAATGAATCACAAAAAGTTTTTACCTCTAAGCAGAAAGAACGAGATTTTTAAATACAAAAGCTTTATTACAAGATTTTTCAGAAAAAATTTGCTATGTACAAAATATTGTTAAATATGAGTTCTATTAAAATTGATAATATTTTTATTAACCTCTATGCATAATATTTAACTGCAATGAAATATAAAAGTCATATGCAATTAAATCACTAATCAACAATAGAAGAAGATGTCATCAGATTCAAACCACAAGTTCCATCACCACGATATACTCTGTAATAACCCTGAAAATGCAAAAGAAAACCATTAAATTTATCAGTTATATCATACACTAATTCAAAAAAAAAATAATTTTAAAAACTTTGCACACACACATACCTGTTCACCCCAAGAAGCACCCCAACTGTTCTTAATGATCCAGAAAGGTAAAGTTTTCTTAAATATTGGGTATGCTTAAAAAAAAAGAAGGAAAATGAGTTATATATCGTTTTTTTAAGTTCAAAATGCATTTTTCTGTAATTATAACCAGTCTCGTAAAAAAAACAAATTTTTAGAAAATGCTTATAAAAAATTAAACTCATTTTAATTAACAGGATTCCCATATATTTTGGGAAATACTAATTTTCACCAAAATTATGGGTCTATTGATATTTTAACATGAGCTCTATGAGATTTCAGTAAACCCCATGTTTATGCATCAAAAAGGACTAAAATTAGTTTGTCTTTCCTCAGACAATCTTTCTATCACAATGACTCACAAATTTATGATGGGATTCAATTTTGAAAAATTTCCAGCTCTCAAAGATTGTTAACTGAGCAAAAATTTATCCTCTTTGAAGCACACATAGTATGTAGTCATGTTTGGAGAACTTTTTATCTCCATGTAAACACAATTGGAAAAAAGTTTTCTGCTGAATATGACTTCATAATTGGAACTGCTCATCATTCCCTCTACAAACATGAGAGTGCCTATCCCTGAAACATCTTGAGCTAATGCTTGGTTGTAGTATTGAATAAGAGGTTCTGCTTTGTCACATAAAATTCCTAAACCATAAAATTTTGTTGAAAAAATCCTTTAAGTCATTTTTGTTCCTATGGGGCCATTCTATTATTTTCTTTCATACAAGTTGTCAGGAAGAACCTTGTGATTTGCATGCCTTCTGACTTCATTTTAACAATTTGTATCACACTGTAGAAGATGCAATATTAACACCATAGATGTAGACGTCAAAGTTGTTTAAAAGATTCAAAATTGCTTTTTTCACATTAGCATCTGGAACAGTTAGTTTTTACATTTCCTGTTTCTAGGAAATGCTCTTCTAACACTTAATAGTACTGACTACACATATTTTACCCATCTCTTCGATTTATGGGTGTGTTCTTTAAGACTGGTCACTTAAAGTTCCTTTTTCTGGTAGAATACCTAAAATAATAATGAGCTCAGAAAAAAGTGCGAAAATATAATGAATACAATTTGAGAGCAGGTGACAGATGAATTTGAAACCTTTTTTGGTAGACATGTTCTAGAAAACATTTAAGTACTTTTCATCTGTAATACTCAGACATTGACAAAATAAATTTGTAATCTTATGGAGCTGATTTGAATTTTCCTCCCCCCCCCCCCCCCCCATTTTGAGTAATAAAATTTTAAATGCATGTTTTAATTCTGCATTATACTGTATATATATAAATACTCAAGTGAAAAAAGACTGATGTACAATAATGCAGTTCTTGATGACACAATTTTAATTACACTGTAATGAAATTTTGGTTAAATTTATAGAAACATTTAACTACATAAAACAGATTAAACTTACTGTGCACACCATAGCCCACAATTAAAACTCCATGATCCAAATTGCCGGGATCACACAGGAATTTCCATGGATGAGAGACGCCGCCATAATAAAACTAAAAAAAGGGTTTGAAATAAACTCGTGTGTTTTCAATTTTATAGTTTATAACACAGTTTCAAAATTCTTCAAATTTTAACTTAAGAATAGTCCATGAAAAGATAAATACAATAAAAATTGTTTAATTCATAAATTACTTAATTGAAATTTCATCAATGGAGTAAAAATCTTAGTCAACTCACTTGCATGGCATTAGCATTAATTCCAATAGCAATAGGACCATTCTTCACAAGCCACTGTTGCATTTCTAAATAATATAAACAGAAATTATAAGATATTTAATTATTTTCAAATTGTATATACACTGTAGTGAAATTTATACTTGGTGAGTTAGATTGAATATATTTCTTAAGGGAAGATTTCTTTATTGTAACTTTTATTTTTATTCAAGACTTAAAAACAGAAAAGGTTTTTTCAAAAATCATACCTGTCTCATTAGTGGAAATAGTAAGAGAACTATTAATGTATACTTTGACTTTTGATTTTGAGAATGAACATTTGTCATTCTTAGCATCATATGGATAGTCTGATTCTCCCTCAAGTCCACCTAGGATAATATCAAAAGATTATTTCTTTTTAAAAAAGAAGAAAAAACTTTTTTTTAAATGTGAAAAGAATTTTATACAATTTTAAGATCCATAAAGTAAATGTCAATTTTTTTAAAGAAAATATTAGGAATAAAATCAAAAGTGGGTAAAAATTATGCATAATATTTATCAAATCATATAAACAAAATGATGACTTGAAAGTTCAGTCAAACATGAGCAAGACATAAAACTTACCAAGCCTTATGATTTCTTTGTAAGCATTTGTTTGTAAACCTCCATCACATCCTTTATCTACTTTATCACAATCAACAAGTTCTATAAAAAGACAAAAATCAAATTAAAAGTGTGTAAAATTATAAGCATTTACATTTTCTTTTTAATATCTCTTTTAATCACTGGCATTTAAATGAATTGCATGAATGACTTGTCAACAATAGTAAATACCTAACATAATTTGTAATACTTTTAAAAAAAAACTTATGCTTAAGAGATGTGAATATAGTTTTCATAGAAAGAATAAACTGTGTAATTTATTTTTACTCTTAAAAATTTTTAGCACTTGTCTATCATAAAGATCCCATACAAATTTCTATTCAGAAAAAAAAGAATTTTTCTGTCTAATATGTATAAATAGTAGTTATAAGGATATGAAAATCCTTGAAGTTTGGGGGGATTCATTTATAACATTTAATAAATTTTCCATCTCTTTAATGTTTATTCTGCATTTCATTACCACAATTGACAACACTTACATCAAAAAATATTTTTTACCTTTTTAATAAGATTCTTTTAAATAAAATTCTGAACAAGTTTTTTAAAACACAATGTGCTCCCTACATTATTATAATTGCAAGTTTAAAAAAAAACCCTATGAAAGGCTAGGAGCCATGTGAAATTTTATCCACATGACTGAATTTAAAACTTACACTAGAATACATATAAATTCTATAATTCTGCAAAGAAAAATTCTTTTGTAAGTAATATTTTTTCTTATACAAATTACTTTTTCCATGCACTTTTTTTTTCTACACCCTCCTCCCCAATTTAAACAAAATTTCAATCAATACCTTGTTCCGAGAGTGACACTAAACCCTTTCCTTTTAAAGCCCACTGTCCTTCAATATTTCCAGTAGTAGAAAATGCCCAACATGATCCACATTGACCTTGATCCTTTACTTCTGTGACAATTTTCTTATCTCTCCAATCAAAAGAATCAGGAAGTGGAACTTTAGGGATTTCTGCTTTTGGAAGTTTTTCATTTGCATCCATTAAATCTGGTCTCAGACCAAGAGCTTTCTTTTTGAATTCTTCCTCTATATAAAAAAAAAAGACTTTGTATAACAAAGTATAATTTATAAACACAGATATTCTGAAAGTGTTTCATAGGTAAATTATCCATATGACTATATTGTATATCTTATTCTTGGAACCTTAGTAAAGACAAGGAATATCTTCAAAACATAATTTAAACTTCTTGATTAATCAAAGAGCTTACTCACAAGACTAAATAAGATAAATAGGAACCCACTTAAATATTTTATAGTGTTTTATCTTACGTAACACAAAAAAATACTCTACAGGATCTGAAATACATGAAAATTTAGATTGGTGCATTTCCAAAATACGAAAAAAAATATTGTTTTAAAAAATTCACTGAAATGACTTTTATTTTTTTTAAAAAAAACGTCAGTATTTTAGAAAGTATAACTTTAATTTGAATTCTGTTCACTTGTATATGCTTTAAGAAAAGTAATCACCACTTCTGATGATTAACATTCATATAGCTAACTAAATTTAAACTTATAGGCCCTCAGAGATTAAGAACCTATAAAATGCTTTGTAACCAACTATATTTGCTAGTAAAAAGTTTATAAAAACCTAAAGAAAGGATAGAAATATCTCAAAGCTACAGTGTTCATGTTATAATACAACCATTAAACAAATATATAAATATTAAATAAATATTGAACATTAATACATTTATAAACATCAAATTTTATTTATCAATATTACTACACAAAACAAAAAAGGATCCAATCATATTAATGAAAATAATCCATACCTGTCCAATCTGAAAATTTCGTAGTTCCATATTTTGCAGTTCCACGCTCATGGTCATTTAGAAACTTGATTTTCTTTAAATTCTCTTGAAAGACTTGGAATCTGAACAACTTTTCTAGCAACGAAAAAAAAAAGATAAATTAGAAATATAAACATATACTAACAAATATCGGCTAATTTTAAAACTTATAATTTGTTCTAAAACACAATGAACATACAATGCAATTGCAAAATAAAACTTACAGATTAGATATAGATATTTTAACGTACCTTCTTCATCCTTGTATTCTTTTCCATGCCTTGCAACAAAATCTTCAAAAAGTAATTTTTCAGCATGCAACTGATGGGCATTTTGTGGAGGAGACTAGTGAAATTAATTAGATAATTAACACTTACAAAATAATGCAGGAAAAAAAATATAAGAAAAATTGAAAGAGTAATGTATATATAACAAGCAATATTAGAGATTAAATAAGAAAATACTTACATGGATTCCTTGATCAACTTGGCAATCAAAGTGGGTAAGTTTATGTTCATGTTTCAAATTGCGATAGATCACCAAAGTGCATGTTTTGTGTGGTCCCTGAAAACAATTAGTGAAAACGTGAAACATATATAAGTGAGATACAAATTAATAAATTTACCAGTTTGCATGAAGCTTTCTAACTATATATATATATAGCAGTAAATAAATTAAAAAGACTAATAAATCCTAAAACATCTTAAGATAAAACCGAAAGAACCAAGAACATGGAACCATGTGACAAACCAAAAAAAGAGAAAATTAGCTAGAGTGGAAGAAACTATTATGATTTCCCAAGCTGTCACTGGTTTAGGACAGTGAAACAGGCTTAAAAACTGTGCTTTGTGAGATCCCAACCTTCCCCTACAGCGGAAATTTTCGACATAATAGCACAGGAGATAAGCCAAGGCCCAAAACGCATATGAGTGAATATAACAGCAATAGAATAGAATTAGAATATCAAATTACTACAGAAATCTGGGAGAAATAGACAAATATAAATATGTATAAACAAAAAATTGCAAAAGAGGTTAAAAATGATTATGACCATAATTAATAATAATGTAAATGAGCAAAGAAACTAGAATCTTACCCGATGTATACACATTCCATGAGTGTACTGACTCAATGCACAAAAAAACAGCAAAACTAAGAATAATGGTGCCATCTCTATATATATATATTAGTAACTAAACTTATTATAAGAATATATTAAGAAAATTATAAACTAAATAGAAATGAATATATTAAATAATAATAATTAATTAACTATAATTTTGAAGACATATATATTTATATATAAAATTAACTAGATAGTTATAGTCTAGGCATATATATATGTACCATTTATTTTCAACTGAATATATTTTATTTAATAAGAAATACATTATATATGCAATTTACTTTTTGTATAGTTTAATTAGCATGATCTACATAACTTTAATCCATATCATCTATAAATTAAATGGAATTTTATAACTATGCATTCCCAACCACACAATGATATAATTCTAATGAATTTCTAATAAATATTATATACATGTTACTTTAAAATTTTTATTAAAACAACCATTTTTAAATGTATCTATATGATTAACCAAAATATGCAGAAATGGAAACATTTGGCACTTCTTACATAATCATTGTAACTGTAATTCAGTCAATATATATGAATAAATTATTCAAAAAAAAAAATTTGGAGAAGGACAAATATACTCACTTCTTGGAAATCACAACCATCAATATCTTCAAATTTAACTTCAGATTTTTTGCATTGTGTATAACCAACACTCACTTTCACTTTATAGTTAAGTCCAGCAACAACCTACAAATAATATACTCATTAAACTAATGAACATCATACAATAGAATTTGATTACTTAAGTTGCATCAAAAAACATTTTTTATTAATTATTTAACTCATTGTAATAGTAATCCATTCAAAGAGAAATTGAAAATATAATACACTGTCTATTTAAGAAATATATATTTAGAAAAATAAAGATAATGTTAGATAAATTAAAAACATTTTAATTTTATAAAATAACATGCATTCAGCAAAAAATATTTCTTAAAGTTTCAATCACGTAATAATGCAAGGAAATATTACATTTTCAGAATAGCAATACATAATATAAAATCAGTCATTTAACATATTGAAGGTTTGTATTCAATTAAATAGACATGTGTAATTATGAGATCTTGAATAAAACACTCCATCAAAAAAATTTTAATAATTCCAATCGTTATATTTTCACATGACATCATTTAATTAATAAGTGAATTTACATATCAATTTGCTTGGCCTGGATGTTTTTCAGAAATTAGTCAATAATTCAATTAACTGATAGTCAAATTTCAATCTTAAAAATATAGGAGCCATAACTTTATTTTTGTAATGCATGAACTTCGAGAAATTAATATTTAAAAACCATATTCTCAATCATATTTATTCAATTTGAAAGATAGGGGGGATTCATGTATAAAGATTCTCTATAATAAAGATAACAATAAATCATTTATAATAAAGAAATTATCAAAACAAGCAAAAGAAAAAACTTTACAGTTTATTCTCCATATAATAAACAATTTTATTTTCATAAGTAAAAAACATTTGTAAATTATTCTGAAAATTTACTAACTTGTCTTTCAGCTTCATGAATTTGAATGAGTTTTGAATGATATAGAGAATTTGTTCGTTGTGAAAGTAACTTAACACCAGTTTCAACCGCTTTAATTACACCAACATCATCCACAGGTACTTTCTGCCACTGACCAGTGGCTAACACCAATGGTATTAAACACAATAAACTAAGACGCAACATTGTTGTCTGTATTCAACAATGCTTTGATTTGTTTATTTATACTGTTACGACGCACACTGTCAAGGGGGAAATCACTGAGTCATTAGCGCCATCTATCTGGAAAATAACGAAATATAAGAAGAGATTCAAAAAATATTAAGTGCAATAGTTATCTGTCTTATCTTTTACATTAACAAATTTAAAGCTATCATACTCTTATTATCGAACACTTATTCACACAATGGGGTGGAACAAAGTCCTGAACTACTGAAAAGAGGTTGAAAAATTGTAAAGGTTAAAAGATAATACTATGCTTGTTTAACATAAAACAATGAAAAAGGTTTTCATCAGTTATAATAGATTTATCGTTCTATGTGTGTGAAACACTGGTGTTACTAACGTGAAACAAAGTAAAGTGTATGAAAAAAAGTTGCTAGTTCTATAAATTAAACTTTTTCATCAAAGGCTTTTAATAATAAATAATAGTCATTTATATAAATAATCAAATTATTTCAAAATCATTGAAAGAAAAACATAACCGCATTTATATTGTTAACAAAGAAAATGCATAAAGCAACGTTCAAATTGTAAACATTCTTCTTATTTACTTTAGTCAATTTTATTTTATCTGATATTGTACATTTTTTAGAATAAAAAATCAATTCTTGCAGTGAAATAAGCTCATGTCGGAATAAAATATGTGCATTTTTCTCCTCAAAAGAAGTGTTTGCAATTTTCAATAACTACTATCCTTCAAATTTCGGCAAAATATTTGTGAATTTCTAAGACAATTGTTATGCTTATTGGGTTAGTAGATACACATAAGATAAATAATAGTATATATACTAAGTTGTCATAAATCTAATAAATAGAAATTTACAAGACAGTATAGGTCAAAAATAAGATAGTTATAGTGTCTAACTGCAAATTCTTAGCTTTAGGAACTAAGATTGTAGGGTTAAGTATAGTTTTAAGGCCAGTCAACTTTCCCCTATATTTGCCTATACAAATTATTTGAATTATTTTGCAAACAAACAAAACTTTGTCAAACAAAATTAAAGTGAAATAGATGAAATTTTTTTCAAAAAAAAAAGGAAATTATC
This sequence comes from Trichonephila inaurata madagascariensis, assembly GCA_019973955.1. NCBI lineage: Eukaryota > Metazoa > Arthropoda > Arachnida > Araneae > Nephilidae > Trichonephila > Trichonephila inaurata. Next base: position 145,435 of record BMAV01007923.1, read on the forward strand.
ATTTTATGAGATATTGAAACAATTATTAGAACAAAAAGAAAATCAAAAGTTAATTTAGGCTGAAAGTATTAATTTTTAAATTAAAAATTTCATTCACAAGATATTTATTGAAACTAGAAATTCTTAAAAAATATTTTCAAAGCAAAGGTTTTATTGCAAAGGTTAAGAAACATGAACTTGGATTATTTCTTTATATTTATTTAATAAAATAAAGTGCATTAAACAAATAAATTTCGATCTCTTTTTTTTTTCTTTAAATAACGCATTGCTCACATATTACATTATTTAGAGCTATAGCTATAGGTTTTGTGGGATATGGAGCAACAAATTACATTATTCATGGCAATCATCATTTCGATATATATGTTACCGCCAAAACATGGAAATCATCATTTCCAAAAAATATCTAGATATTTCACAAATTACCTAATCAATATGATTAGAGTATATAAAATTAATGGATTCTACGATTTAGCTACCGTATTATTCCGGTGTATAACGGGCATCTATATACTTTTAACTGCATTTTTCAATTTTTAGGTATGTTCGCCGTACAACGCGCACCCATTTTTTACAAAGAAACCTAAATGAGCATGCACAATGCTCTTATTTTTTGAAGTCATTTATTCGAAGTATTATTCCAAGCTTTTGAACAATGGTATACTTTTAAAACTGCAACCCAAAAACACAGGACCGGCTCTAGTAGTTTTCCCGTCCGTGACAAAAATGGGAAATGCTGCCCCTCTCTATGTATATTTAAAATGTCGCCCCTCTTTCTCTCTCTATATATATACAAAATAATTCGAAATTATGAACATAATTACCTGTTATTATTTCAAACGAGCAAAATGTAAGAGAAGGAATCGCCCATTGCAGCATGCCAATTTCTTCTAAAAAGAGTCTGCTAATGGTTTGGATCAAAAACGTTTTTATTTCACTACTCTCAAGATTAAAATAACACATCTCCTGTGACCCTTCATCAATAAAAAAACTCTTATTGAACCTGTCCCCTTTTGGATAGCTGACACAGGATGACGTATGGGCGAAATTAATGTCCGTCCTGACCATACTCCGTGACGGGGAGAAAGTTACTAGTGAAAGATGTGTAAATTTATCAAAATTTATGATTGAATATATACTCCCGTCTCGAACGTTAAATCTAGACTCTAGACTTTGGATGAAATTCACACCCAATAATATTTTAGAAAATATATCAAATTTTTTGTAACTATGCATATTTCTATATAATCAAATCTGATCCAAATGTCACCCTTAGAATTTGCCGCTCCGGGTGGGGGTCCGGTTTGTCCAGCCCTAGAGCCACCCCTGCTAAAACATAAGAAAAGAATAGAGGATAAATTTTATGAGGTATTTCATTGCTAAAAGTTTATAAGGTGTGTCATTTCTTTTAAGTGAACAGTATTTAGAACATGCAGAAATCTATTTCTTTTTTTTAAAAAAAAAAAATTACGGCTCGTCTTTTCTTTACTTTTAAAGCTATCCTTTTTACATCCACCGTATAATGTACAGCCTTAAATTTCGCGCATTGCACGCTGAAATATACGATAATTATTTCATAAATAGAAATAAATTTCTAATCGTTAAAATATATTAAGAACGACTCGCGGAAATTGTTTGAATCGGTTGTAGGTATTATATTAGTAAGCATTATTTACATTTTTCGTTTTGGATCAACATTTTATAATACTTTTACAAACAACGCAATTTTTTTTCTTTTTTGTTAGCAATAAAAAATGTTCTAATAATTTACATAAATTGTAAACATTTATGCCTAATTATTATTGCAATGTATTCTGTTATTATTTATTACTATTTTGCCAATGTGGCAATAATGCTGTATTATATATTGTGTTTTTATCTATTAATCAGTCTGTAAATAAAATGTATTTTTGGATAGACCTTAATTATTTATAACCAGTTAATTTACAATTTATATGAGTTAATTTACAGTAGCTGCAGGGTCGGCTCTAGCAGTTTTGCGGCCCTGGACAACAATGGAAAATGCCGCCCCCTCTCTCTTTCTCTCTGTGTGTGTGTGTTAAAAAATTCAAATTAATTCAAATTAAGGACACACATTATTACTTGTTATTATTTCAAAAGAACGAAATGAAAGAGAAGGAATCGTCTATGTAAGCACAGGCCAATTTCTTAGAAAAAAAGTTTACTAATAGTGGGGATCACAAGCGTTTGTTTTAACTTATGGTAACTACACTCAAGACTAAAATAAAATATCTCCTGTGGCTCTGTATCTACCAAAACCTCGTATTCAAAACCTTGTCTCCTTTTGGATAGCTGAAACCGGACATCTTAAGGCTGAAAGGAATGTCCGTTGTGACCTCACTCCGGAACAGGGAGTGAATATTAACGTCGCACTGTTCAGCTGCCGGCCGGGATGGGAGGGAGTTACTAGTGAAAGATGTGCAAACATATTAAATTTCATTCTTTAACGCATGCTCCCACTTCAAACCCTTCAAGTTTCAACGTAAAAGAAAACTGTCATGAAGTATACAGAGTACAAAATAAAACAAATAAGATACGATGTATGAAATACCAAATTCACACTCAATAATATTTCAGAAAATGTATCAAATATTTTGTAACAAAAAAAAAATAAATAAGTTCGATCCAAATGCCGCCCTTAAAGTTTGCCGCCCCGGGCAGGGATCTGGTTTGTCCGGCTCTTGAACCACCCCTGGTGGCTGAGTGGTTGCGTATCGCACTTCCACGCCACAGTTCCAGGATTCAAACTCCGGGATGGGCAAGATCAACTCAGCCTTTCATTCCTTCAATGGTTCTTTTATTGAGTACCAAACTTGCTTGGGAACTAAACATTGAGAATTTCGCGTCAGACTGACCACATGTACTTGCAGACGGAACATCTGCTCATGCACCACCGTTCCCAAGGCAGGGGCGGCTCTAGGGCCGGACATACCGGACCCCTGCCTGAGGTGGCATTTGGATCAAATTTGAAAATATTTTTTGTTACAAAAAATTTGATATATTTTCTGAAATGTTATTGAGTGTGAATTTAGTATTTTATATATTTAACGTATCTTATTTTTTTTATTTTGTACTCTGTATATTTAATGACAGTTTTCTTTTATGTTGAAACTTGAAGGGTTTGAGATATGTTAAAGCAATTAGTTAATATGTGCACATCTTTAAATAATAACTTTCTCCCCATCCCGGTGTGAAGTCACAACTAACATTCCTTTCATCCTTACGATGTCCGGTTTCAGCTATCCAAATGAGGACAAGGGTAATAAGAGGTTTGGGTAGATAGAGAGCCACAGGAGATGCTTTATTTTAGTCTTGAGTGTAGTTACCATAAGTTAAAACAAACCCTTGTGATCACCACCATTAGCAGACTATTTTTCGAAGAAATTGGACTACTTAAATAGACGATTTCTTCTTTTTCATTTCATTCGTTCGAAATAATAACAAGTAATTACATGCTTAATTTCGAATTATTTTGAATTTTTTTAAGACTTAAAATAATATATATGTATATATATAGAGAGAGAGAAGGACAGCATTGGGGAAAGGGGCGGCATTTTCCATTTTTGTCCGGGGTGGCAAAACTGCTAGAGCCGGCCCTGCACAAGGTCATGAAAACTGAGGTGGGTCCAGCAGGCTTTGGCCCTCATGGGCTGTTGTGCTACTGAATTTAGTTAAATCTATAAAACAACGGACGTTTTAATATCAAATTGTTTATTTTTCACTTTAACGGACTGTCATCAGTTATTTCATAAAACATCAAGTTATATCATATAACTAAATAAAGTGTGAAAAGAGATAATTATTAACCTACTACACGATGTGACCTGCTTAGTTATTTCATGAAATACCTATATATAGACATTCAATGAAATAACTGAATTATACACTTTAACGGTAATATATACAGTGGGACACAAAAGTGTTCGTACACTTGCAATTTCTTATAAAATTTAATGTTTTCGACTAATAAAAATTATAATATTGTAACTGTAATTTTTTTATGATATCTGCAACTTGTTCTTAATGGAATGATATAATTAATTTTTTAAAAATAGTATAACTATTTTTTTAAAAAATTAATTATCAAAAAGCTACTAAAAAATTACGCCACAACAGTCTTCGTACACTTAGCAAAAATCTCAACTAAGCTTTAAATATTGTATTTCTTTCTTAATTTAGTAAGTAGGATATCTTTTAGTGTCCACAACAGCTTTTAAGCGTCTTGGTATAGATTTAATCAGTTTTTTGTAGTTTCTGTATCGATTTTCCACAATTCTGTGAATATTGTTTTTAATTCACATTTTGTGTTTATTTGTCACGTTTTCTTTTTTTACATCAGAATCTCACTAAATATGTTCTACTGGTCTAAATAAAGTGATTGAGGTATGTTTTCATAATTTGGGGACAGTTATAGACACCAGTGGCGTACATTGAGAGCAGTGCGCTTTGCGTCATTATCCTGTTAAAAAATGAAGTCGTTTCGAATATCCAAATTTTGGGCGGATAATTTAAAATTTCTCTTTAAAATATTTAAATAGAACTCATGATTCACAATATTAACAAAAAATATCAAATTACCTAATTCTGTGGCCGATTTACACCCCCACGCAAGAACACTTCTATCTCCATGTTTTATTGATCCAACTAGGTTCTTGAATTAAGTTTCAGAAAATTCAAAATTGACAGCAAATTGATGAGGATGGGAGACAATTCAACATTTTTGGTTCCGATGGGCCTATATAGCTTGTAAATCAAAAAATAAGGAGTTTAATCTCATGAATTTATGTGGAACAAGAACTCCTTCATTTCCATGCTGAAGCATTGAAATGAACGTGTTATGGCGTGGGAGTGTAAATGGCCTCAGAATTATGTAATTTTTTATTTTTTCATGGTATTATGAATCATGAGCTCTATTTAATTATTTTAAAGAGAAATTTTAAATTATCCGCCCGAAATTTGGATATTAGAGACTACTTAATTTTTTAACAGGGTAATGACGCCAAGTGCACTGCTCTCATTGTACGCCACTGGTGTCTCTATAACTGTCACCAAATTATGAAAACACCCCTCAATCACTTTATTTAGCCTAGTAGAACATATTTAGTGAGATTCTGATGTAAAAAAAAAAAGAACACGTGACAAATAAACACAAAATGTTAAGTAAAAACAATAATCACAGAAGAATTGTGGAAAACCGATGCAGAAATAACAAAAAACTGATTAAATCTATACTAAGACGCTTAAAAGTTGTTGTGGACACTAAAAGATATCCTACTAAGTACTAAATTAAGAAAGAAATACAATATTTAAAGCTTAGTTGAGATTTTTGTTAAGTGTACGAAGACTTTTGTGGCGTAATTTTTTAGTAGCTTTTTGATAATTAATTTTTTAAAAAAAATAGTTATACTATTTTTAAAAAATTAATTATGTTATTCTATTAAGAATAAGTTGCAGATATCATAAAAAAATTACAGTTACAATATATTAATTTTTATTAGTCGAAAACATTGTTTTATAAGAAAATGCAAGTGTATGAACACTTTTGTGGCCCACTGTACATACATAGCTATCATTTCTCTTGTAAATTCTTTAAAATTGAACATCCGATAATATTTTCATTCAAAAAAAAAATTAAATAGTATGCTGGGGATTTTTCTAGAAAATGTATCCTAATTGGATGTAAAAAGTTTAAACCTCAAAGGAACTTCTTGTTTTTCTCTCAACCAGAGGCAACTCGTGAGATCTAGCACAGTGGTTTTCAACAATTTGCTGAAAAATCAATTTGCCTCATCAAGGATCGATCTTTACATAAATTTAACAGGATGAAAACTATTGTTGCTGGATAGTTCATGCTAAATTGCTCAAGACAATTCCTTTTCAAATAGGATTTTAGCAAAAATATCGATATCGAGCTTACAAAGAATCCTGATGTGACGGGGGAAACATGTGGGGTTGTGTTTTCGACATCAGCACACCTAATTACATAAAATCTACCGAAAACCTCTTTTATATTCTTCAAAAACTTCAATTTCTCAGGCTTGTGTGTTATAACTAACACCTCCATTTTTTTTTTTTTT
>BMAV01007923.1:151632-183327 GCA_019973955.1 Trichonephila inaurata madagascariensis
TTCTTCCCTGTTTAAAATTTATACAAGTTAAAACATAAATATTTAGTAAAAGTGTTAAAATATTTTTTTTTTATATTACAACATCGTAATTAGTTGAATACAATGTAAAACAGACTTATTTAAATTTTAGATTAATTCGTAAAAATAGAAAAGGAATTTCTCCTACTTTAAAGAAATTTTTCTGATAGATTATGTAAAAGGAATTACGTAAGACAAGTAAACGATGGTTAATGATTCTTTCTTATTCTCTGTGTTGTATGAATAAAAAATTCTATTTCACCAAACGATATCTTTATTATCTTCAAAATATTAGTCAAAACTACAAAAATGTACGCTCGTTTATCTAAATTTCTACAAAGAACGAAATTTACTGAAATTTTACGTCATATTTGTTTGGATAAAAAAATTGTGAAAAAAAAAAGCTTAAAATTCTGTTATACTCGTAATGTTCCAAAAAAGTAATTAAAAGTTATTTAGAATTAATAATCAAATTTTTCGTATGAAATATTAATAAACGTGGATTTTACTTTATTTTGTACATTTTTTTATTTCTCCCTACACTATTTTATAGAATTTCACAAAACATTAAGTTCGATTAATACAACAGTATCAAAATAAAGATAACAAAATGTTATCTTATATGCATCGTCATGGCTCTTAAAAATTCTTTGTCACTTCAATCACGAGAGGATAGAGATAAAAAACCGATAAATTAATCATATTTATTTCAAATCGCAAAAAGAGCAGCTTTTCTAGATAACAACATGTGATATTGAACAAAAAATCTGTTTACAAACGATCTTTGGGCAAAACAAAGACAGCACTTGAACGAGCAAGAGATCATATTTTGCAATCAGTAAACTTGATGATATTTTGCATTTCGATGGAATATTTATGAGTTGATTATGATGTAATATGCAATAATTCTTCCAATATCGAATTATCTCAAGTTCATTCGAATATATAAAAGTTCCATCCAATGCTTGATCATCGAATTTTATCTCGAATAACGCAATGTGACTAATAGAATCTAAAATATTTTGTTCTTTATAACAGCGTTTCTCAAACTGTGGGGCGCGCCTCCCTAGGGGGCGCGAGCATATTACAGAGTCGATAACAAAAGATTATTTAAGAAAATTTTTTTTAAATTTACATAAAGTAAACAAACAAAGTACATTCTGACATATAAAAAATAAAATGCATAATTATACTGATATAATACATTTATAAATGTATCAAAACTGTACAATGTATTTCATAACTAATTTTACAATATTAAGTCAGGAACAAGTTTAATAATTATCAATGATCCCATGGGCTGGTCATTGATAAAATTATGTACAAAAATTAACACTTTATCTTGATAACTTGTACGGTGTATAATTATTTTCTTAACTGCCGATTAAAAGTTACTCGAATTGCTCCCCTATATCACCGTTTTCCACGTAGGTGCGCGTATGTGATGTATTGAGGGGGGGGGGAGAAGGAATAAATGTGCAAATCCTCTGAAATAAGTAAATCCTTCGCAAACACACTCAAGGTCCTTTTATTGCATTCCAAAGCCTTCGAAATAATTTTATGGATAACAGTGCTGAGAGAAGATCGTTCTTCGGAAAGACGTATATATACGTCAGGGCAATTAACGTCTCGGCTGAGTGAGACGTTTATATACGCTGGTGGCCCTAAAGAGGTTAAAGTCGAATAGCAGCTTTGAAGTCAAAGTATAGTGGTATTGAATTCAAAACATTGTTATAGCCTGGAGGGGGGGGGCGATGAAAAGTTTGATTGAATATTGGGTCGCAGATATTTAAAGTTTGAGAAGCACTGCTTTATAAACTTCATTAAATAATAATGTTGATTATAATGCAATACTTTAGCCATTTGGACATGCACACAGTTAAAGAAGTTTTGAAAAAGATGGCGTTTTTAAATTAAATTTTCATGCATATACAATATGGCTTGTCTTATTCTAAATTGCTCTAAATGTATGAGTTTACTTGAAAGAGACATTTTAATATTGTAAACAGAAAGTAATGATAGCGGGATTGTTAGTTTGGAAATAAATCACAAATTTATATATATATATACAAAACTTGTGTGTGAAAGATTGAAATTAAAAACATATATATAATTTAAATTAGACTTGAATTTAAGGTTCACTAAAACCAAACTCTAAACATTATGTAATTTTATTTAAATAATGAAAATCTTTGAAATATACAGAATACGACAGTAGCATATTTCCTCAATAACTAGATTTTTATAATTTTTAGAGCCCTTTTTCGAAATGTAATAACATTAACAAATTTTTACCAAGATCGTGGAAATAATTCGATATATTTTAAGAAGCAGTTATTCTATTACAGAGAGAACTACATAAGTTATATAATTATATTAAACTATTTAGATTATATATATAATATTTTGACCAATAACACAAAATAGTGGTAAATAGTAAATTAAAGAAAATAAAGCGCAAACTTTTTTTTCTCATGAATTTTCCTGAGTAAATACCTCATTGAGGCCGAAAGCATAATATCTACTTACCGTATGAACCCGAATGTAACGTGACACTGAAATTTTTTACAAGGGTATTTAGAAAAAAATAAACCGAATTTAATGTTCTTCATTCATTTTTCATAACAATAATTTTTAAAAAAACAACAAAATTCAGTCAGATAAGCATTTATTTAATAATAAGTAATAACACAGGTTATATTCATTACAATAAAAGCGTGCAACGTAAAGGAAAATTAGCTGATATTAGGGAAGTAGCAAGAAATAAATTAAAAAGGACTGGGGTGGGAGTACCACCTGTCCGACTAACAGCTAACCAACCCCCATTGCGCAAATTATACAACTGTTCATACTCATTGCTCGTATTGTAAAACTGTAATTTACATGTGTATTATACCGTTCTATTCATTTGTTCTTTTTTTTCTCGAAATTCGTTCTTGGTGCTCCTCTTCAGTTAAATTCATCACTGAAGGTGCATCGTCTAACACTTCATTAATAAAGTCCTTAGATTCTGATAAACCTACAGCTTCCTGGTAAAGGGAGTATTTAATTCCGTTATAATTGTTAAAAAGTCTCCGTTTGAGACAACGCATTTCTTCTCACGCAACAAATCCAGTCCAGGTAATCGTTGCGTGCAATCGTATTGGCGACATTGAATGAAACAAAACACATGCTTGCCGATTCAGCGTGTACGACACCTGCAAAATCGAGGTTCCGAACTTGGCGAGTTATCTTAAACGTTGGCATTGTTGAGATAGTGCGTAGTTAATTTATTATAGCATCACGAAAAGCTTTTTTTACATAGGGAGAAAAAAACATTCCATTCCTAGACCTCGAATTGGTGAAATTGTCGAATCGGCCGCTTCTCCGCCAAATTTAGAAAAATCGCTTATTTGGCGCGTTTTTGTCAAAAACGACTTCTCCTTCACTGAAGAACAAATTCAGAAGGGTTACCAGATTTAGCGCAATTATCGATTTGGAGAGAAAACACTTGGCGCGAAAAGCGGCCGATTCGACAAATCAACCCTCGAATTTAGCATGAGTCAGTTTATTAAACGGAAATAATTAGTCAAAAATTATTGCGTTGTATTCGGGCATATACGGTATTTAGCCGTACAAAAATATTGTGAAATTTTTATTTGCTCAATTAAATTTAAAAAAAGGAAATTATTATAAATTTTTAAGAATATATTTATTTACATTTTTTATTCTATAAATTACAGAGTTCTAATGGAGAGGAATTCTCGTCTCACTTAGAAGAATTGCATTTGAAAATTATTTAAAACGATTATTAGTTAAGCTGCTCACTAGCTTAAGCGATAGGTATTTATCAGACTTCACTTGCCTGTTCAATGTTTATAGAACTTCTGGGCGACAGAAAGTTTATTCACAGAACTGATTTAGTGTGTGTGTGTGTGTGTGTGTGACTATGTATATATATATATATACTATAAAAGTTACAAAATCAATAAAAAAACTTTTTCAATAATTAGCTTAAGGTTGGAAATAAATTAATAAGCCAATTTTTTAATTTGCAGCATTTTAAGCTTGCTGGTAGGAGCTATACAACAATTGAGAGAAATATTTTTGTATGAATGTGTTTGTTATGAATATACAGATGTCCATGTAACATTCAGTTGATTCTAGAATTCCTGAGGTAAGTGCAAGATCAAATTACTTTATGCGTCCCAATAAAGGAACAATGGCATATTACAATATCATTCCTATGTCGGTATCAGAATGGAATAAGTCAAAGAAATGGTGGAATAAGGTCCAAGAAATGGTGGTGACTATTGTTCATCCAAATGATTGATATTTGTGTGGTAAACAGATGGCGTGCATACGAAATTGCTAATCCAGATTAGAAACTTTTTCTTTTAGTGAATAGTGCTTTTATACCTCTCAAAGAAAACAAGGTCAACGTCGAAACGTCGAGGACCACAAGGAAACAAACTGATGGGAGGACAGGTTAGCACAGATGTGTGACTTGATCCAGGAAATCACTTCATCGTGCCAACTAAAACACAGAAGAGATGTGCGTACTGTAAGAAAAAAAACAACGAAAGGGTGTGATGGTGTAATGTTGAAGTCCGTGACAAGTGTTTTGTTTCACCCCACACACCATAAAAACACAAAAACATTACAAACTCAATTTATTTTGTCTCCCATGGTGTTTATTACAGTTTCGTGCATTATCAATAATATTGTGGATTTTGATAGCGTATTTGGCCAATGTCCCAAAAAAGGAACGGTCTGCAGTTTTTATTCCAATGCACATAGAAACTTGACAACAGTTTTTCCTTTTATATTTCATTCATGTTATCATATTAATGTATATTGTTTTTGAAAACATTAAAGAACAGAGTTTTCGCATGTAATGGGTTAAGCCTCAAGACATTTGAAGATGGGTATTTACGTGGTTGTTAGCACGAGTTCTACTAAGAACAAAAGTTCTTGCAATGGAAACTTCTACAGTTTCGCAAAGAAACGTTTCTGTATTGTCAAGAAGACTGTTTTTATATTAGTCCCCTAATTGAAAATCTCGCTATAAATCGAATTTCCAAGTTCATTTATGAAAGAATAAATAATCCATAAATAAACAAATGAAAAATTATCCATAACTAATTAAAAAAAAAAGAATCCATCAGTAGATGTATGGACTCGATGAATGTGCGAATAAGAGGGACTCGTCTCGTTCTCGACTCAGTCTTAATAAGATCAAGATTTAAATAAATTCAACTATCAAATGTTATTTCTTGTCGTATTCTCCGGAAAAACTAGTAATTTCAGACGATATGTCAACTGGTTACATTAGATGACAGACGTCCATGTATAGGTCTAGGCCTACCACCGTACACCATCATTACTCATTCTGTCTTACGAAGGTAGTAGATCGAGCCAGTTTGTACAATTGTAAGCCATACACATTTTTTTGTTTCTGGTTTGTACGAGTATTTGACAACGAATACTATGCAATGTCTATTTTTACGGGTCATAGGTGGAGCCTACATTTGTGTAGGAGCTCAGGACGTACTTTTGCGCAAGGGCTCAGGGCCTCGAGAAGTCTTTAGACTTCCCTGCATGCTTCTAGTACTTCGGTGGATACCACGCTGCTGCGACGTATGTACTCATCCATTTCCCGGCCTCGCTCAAGCCTGCCTCGATATGCACGGTAGACACACACAAACTTTGAACATCTGCCTTTATAAATATTTATAAATACTGTTGCTGATATGTCCGCTACAGCCGTGACGTCATGCTTTGTTCTTCATATTTTTCTCGTAAACTCTGGATTGGACAGGTACAGTTCTTTGATCATTTTTTACGTACTTCCAACGAGGAATCTGAATGTGCAGAGTTTGGGAGTTATTTTTGGAATATTCTGTATATAATTGCAAATATAACTACCGAATACTTCATTTATAAGCTGATAACTTTTGGGTTTTTTTTGTGAAGTAGCGGAAATAGGAGTCGGCTTATATATAAATCCATTAATCTCAACAAAAAAAGTTCAGGAAAAACTTACTTAGCATTTTTTATTAAACATGCATAATTGGTTTAATCTTAACTTTCTGAGATGCTTGAATAGAACTTGTATTCTAAAAGAATTTTAAAAAAAATCGCAAATCCTTCAAAATCAGTATCATAATCCGAGTTTCCAAATAATTCTCAAAATTCCAACGAACTCATTTGGATGCTTGAATGTATATAATCATCATGCAGCGAGTTTTCACATCCAGGACGAAACTTAGTTCGACGATTACGTGCCATATATGAATTTCTTTTCCCGTTTATTTTCTACACAAAAAATTGGCGTAAAAAATAGGATTAGCATAGATATTGTACGAGATAACACATGAATTTAAAAAAAATGTAAATTTCATATAGGTTTATCAAAAATAAAACTATTGTCGTTGGCAGTTTACTTAACACTTGACGGCAATTCAATTGGCAAATATCCCACCCATTTTACCGCTGAACACTTTCACCCCCCTGGTGACATGTTTGAAATTTACAGAAATTTTTTTTCAATTCGGCTTATATAAGTTTTTCGAATTTTGGGTAAATTTTTAAAGAAAAAACGCATTTTCGGCTTATACACGGATTGGTACATATAAATTCTTCCGCCTGAAATTCTACAAAATGAGGGGAAGTGATATGGATATTCCAAGTAAGAATTATCACAATACTTTTTCACCAGTAAACAGCATTGTTAGTTGTAAAACACACTTTATAACATCTCTCATGAATAGGTGATCATGGTTTACCCCCGAATAAGCCTGAGAGAAGGATCTCCTTAAGCTGAAATGAGTCGAGTTTTAAAAAATAAAACAGGTTAACTTAAACTTTTTAAAATTTACCAAAGCGAGAAAAAAATAAATTTGCGCATTATAAATAATTTTGATTGTGCTAGATTTATACATGAAAGGGCTGTGTAGTAAAAGAAAAAGAATTAATATTTTTTATATAATGCCATTTTCTATTTCAAACTTTTATTCTAATCAATTATTCTAGAATTACCATTAGCTTGAATTCAATTTTAGCGTAAGCAATATTAGTTTGCTAAAGGGAAGTAACTCACAATGTTAAACATACATCTGTGTCAGATGCTCACATCTTTGTTTAAATAAATCACTCGAGCTCGAAAGACGCATACATTATATACTTGATTCTGTATAATAAGACGGACACATATTTTATATATTGTTTTTTTTTCTAATGGTAGAGATTATGAACAGTTATTAACAGAGATTTTATATATTATAGACTTCCTCAAATAAAAACTCTATTTACGATTCATCAGAATAATAACATATTTCTCAAAACCCTTTGCGGATGTAGAAACTTTGGAAATTTAACAGGCATGATCTCATTTCTCTATTCAAAAACGATAATACATTTTTACGCAATAACACATTGTTTTCGTAAAAAGAAGCTTTTTCTCTCTCCACGGTTAGCAGATGCTACTTGTAAAAATTTTGGCTGGGAGTGTCGGATTGTAATGAAAATTTAGAGAGGAGATTTTTTTATTCAACATTGCTGTACAAAATTAAAATAGTTCGGATGATTCTTTGAATTTTCTCGAAAAGTACTGAACGAGAGAGAGAGTTATATTAACGCCATACTATAAAATTGCACGAGGGCTACTGGCGACGAATTTCGTAATTTTGAACCACGGCCAAATGACGAGGGCAACTCCCTAAGCTAGCACTACCCTCTCTTAACTTCCACACCACACCTATTGAAAGACATTTGAGTCCAGGGACGTCTTAAAGACTTCTTGAGGCCCAGGGCCCCTACACAAATATAGTTTCCACCTACGATCCATTAAAATAGACAGTACATAGCATACGTTGTCAAATACTCGTGCAAACAATAACCCGAAGCAAATAAATGTGTATGACTTACAATTTCACAGACCGGCTGGACCGACGACCGCCTTTTGATTAAATGAGTAATAATGTAGTATGGAGATAGGCCTAGGCCTATACATGGATGACGGTCATCACATGTAGCCAGTTCACAAATCGTCTGAAATTTCCAGTTTTTCTGATAATACAACCGAAAATAACATTCGACCGTTAGAATTATTCGAATCATTATCTTAATAAGACTGAGTCGAGAATGAGACAAGGCCCCCGTTGTGGCGAGGCCCGGTCCCAGTTGGCCCATGCTTTAAGACATCCCTGTTTGAGTCTGGACAGATTTATCGTGCATCGGCCTCCTCTACAAGGCGGTTCTTCAACGGCACAAGGCTCGAACTCATGACACTCTAGCCCAGGAGTGGCGAACCTTTATGGATCAGCATGCCAGTTTTTCTAAAGAAGTGTATAATGAGGTATAGACGTGCCGTCAAATAATTTTGATTAATGATTATTGGAAAAATAATAAAACTAAATACTGACAACTCAAAACTCTTTATTTACTACGAAAAAAAATACCTTTTTGTAAATGTTTTAGTTATACGTGTATTTCAAATTAAAGTAACATTAGTGTGACTTCTGTTGTTGCAGATTGGATGACGAATAACTTATACTAGGATTGTAAGATGTTACTTTTAATTGAATGCGTACTGAATTGGGAGTCATCTACCGAATGGTTTCTAAGCAATTAATTATTTTTGCTGTCGTTCACTTATTTTAAAAGAGGATTTTTGATTTGTTTCATATGCCGTTTTACAGACGATGTTCTGCATGTTCCAGAACATAAGATATACACCATTTTGTCGCCTTTACTAATTATGCCATATTTCTAGATTCACCAAGTTTTAAATTCTCTGTTACACTTACTATCTTGCCCTTTTTGCTCTTTTGCTGATTTAGCCATACAAAATAACAGTTAAAAATCGTAAATATACCACAAATAAACTTTAAAATACAGTTGTGTCAACGAAATTGCCTATGCTATGCGTAGACGAATTTTGCATCATATGCAAATGTAGTCCACGACGTAACTAAGGCAAGACAATAACAAACAAGAGTGCTCATAGCCGCGCTGCAACCGATAACTCACGTTTGTTCGTAATATTTCATAGTGAACTTAGTCTTCTTGATCTTGGCCATCTTGATCACTGGCGTGCCCAAAATATTGTGTTGTGTGCCATTGATGGCACGCGTGCCAGTGGTTCGCCATCCCTGCTCTAGCCGCACGTTCATGGCCTTGACCACTAGGCTACTGCGGCCACAGAACGAAACGACAAAATAACATTTCTAAAGATGCATATTTTTACTGTCAATTGCATAAATGCAAAATTGTATATCAGTTACGTACTCAGAGTAAAACGCTTTGTACTCGCATATTCCAGTTTTTCACGTTTCGTTCGCCATAACTGCTGCTACTTGTTGCGAAATGCGAAACTCCCATCTGTATTTCCGTTTTGCGCTAGCCCGCACGGAATGAAATGAAGTGAGATGATGTCATGTTTTTTTTCTCTCTGTTAACTGTTTGCTGTTCGCGCGTTATGTGTTCTTTCGTTTTGTCGCGTAGTCATTATGTAACTAATATATATATGTTTAAAATTAAAAATAGATGAGTGTATGTCAAGATTAGGATTCTTCATTTGATTCATTGTGATTTAATATGCCTCCCCCGAATGAAAAAAGAAGATAAAAAGATCCCGGATTTTTTAAAGAAGGTAAGCCCAATTTACTTACCTCAAATGAATACCTATATTTAGGTATAATAATATTGCTTTGGGACACAATACTACTTTTACGGGATTTTCTTGCAATATTCAAAAAACTGAAAAGCAGTTAATAGGAATAAATGAATAACTAACTTCTGGATAATAGAATGAGAAGGCGGCTCTTTAAGAGACTTGAAGAAGAATAGTCTCAAGTAAGGATTGCTAGATTTGATGTAACGACTAATGTTGTGTGCAATTTATAAAGATGTTTTAATGAACTAGCTTTTTTTAAATAGAAAAAAGGCTCAGAAAGAGCTGGAAGATTAAGCTTGGTGGTTCACTCAAAGTCGTCTTATACAGGGTGGGGAAAATAAAAGTACCCAGGGGAACAGATTTCCAGGGTACAAAGAACCGCAACAAAGGAAAGGAGGTAATTAGTTAACCTGCATATAGCAGATGTTTAAATTGACTATATTCATCTCTTGGTGCCTTTGGGCCAGGGGCGTATCTACCACCGTATCAGTCGTATCAATGATACGGGACCCCCAAGCTTCAGGGGCCCCAACATGTATAAGCAAAATATCTTAAACTATTAAGGGGCTTCAAAAAAAAGGCGACCGAGAAATTCTGATACCAGGCCCACTCAGAATTAGCTACGCCAGTGCTTTGGACCCTGGTTAAAAAGTTGCGGGTAGATCGAAACTGTACAACTAGAATTGCTACAATCTCCTCAGAAATGTTTTGCTGCAGTTCTTGAAGACTATGAGGGTTGTTGCAATACACCTTAAACTCTGGGGTTCCTCATAAAAAAGTTATCGTACACTGACAGATCAGGTGATTTGGGTGGCCAGCTAGGACCAAGACAACAAGCTGTGTGTGACCTCTCATAACAACTCTGTCAGGAGTAAAGAATATGTAAATGGGATCCGTGGTTCGGTGGGATGTACAGGCTGTTGCACTATCCTGTTTGAAGTAAGTATAGGTCTTTTTCCCCTCAATTAATGTTACCGCAAATGGGTTACCACTGATCAACTCACATTGACATATCCCGCACTAAGATCTAAACCGGTTTCGAACACTTGATGTGCGCGTCACATTCAAGTCTGATCGTATCCACTCGTCCGGGTCACTTTTATTTACCCCAACTTGTATAAAAGTATTTCTGAGTTATTAGTTTTTGAAAACAGTGAATATATATAAAGAGAGAGAGAGAGAAGGTCGTTACATAAAACTGATATCGAAGACTCATTTCCTGTAATGTATGGACATCGTGTGTGTGATTTCGTTAAACCTTAAATAATCTAACGTATCCAAATTCCACTCATGAGAGTTATGAAGGGGAAAAGTTAATACACAGAGAAGTAAAATCAATGCTCACGATACAAGACTTCAGTACGCGTGTATTATTCGAGAGTACTTCCAAACGATCAAAATGCTTAAACGATTATATCCTAGGAATTTAGTTCCCTTTGAAGACGAAGAAAAGCTATGCTACATTTTAGAATGAGATAAGTCCTGTGGAAAAGAAAATATTATATGGAAAAAATAATTCAAAGCATAAAGATACAAATACTTTGAAACTGTTTTAAAAATTTTATTTGACCATGGCTATAACAGCAAAGTCTCAACTGACATCCGGAATTTTTAATAAAAACATAAATATTTACAGTAGCGCACACAAAAATTTTTCAAAGGAGGGGTTCAGGGTCGAAAGTCCACCCTTTTGGTAACTTGCTCCAATACGCCGCCCAACATATTCGTTTGATTTTGTCGATTTTCGGGAACAAAAACAGTGAAAATTTAATTATTGAATAAATAATTAGCAATAATTAATAAAATTAATAATTAATAATAAATACATAATTAAATTTTACGTAATACATACATAGGATTATAACTAGTCGAAAAAAAATCAAGGGCTATGGGGGGGGAGTTCCGGACCCCTAGGACAACCCCCTTGTGTGCGCCACTGAATATTTATAATGAGAATGATACCGGCCTGAAAAAAGGATGCAAAAACTGCGCAAATTTCTTTAACAAAAGTAAAAAGGTTGATATGGGAAAACAACTGTATGTATAGTTTATTTAAAATAGACAGACTTTTATTAAATATCATGGGTATGAAAATAAAGCTCATTGGAAACACCAGTTTATTGCAATGAGATTTTCGATCAAATCTCTCTTTATGTAAGGTAAGCACTAGTTAATCTAGTTGTTTTTATTTACTATGTGTGAAAGAACTTTAAACAAGACAACGGTAAAATATGCAAATGAACGAGTTCCATGCATAATCTACGTCCCTTAAAGTGAAATTGTAGCAACATGAATGAATGCATTTAGGCTTGCAACAATAAAAAAAAAATGGAAGAAGTAACACATGGAAATAGTTAAATTACAAACAAAAATAAACACAGAAAATTGTTTATTCAGCATTTAACGTGGCCGTCAGCTGTAAAGGCCTCTAAACAGCAAAGCATTTTGTCAATGAAGCCGTTAATTGTATAACACATGGAGATATTCATTGCCAGACCAAGACCATTGCAGATCTTAATTCCTCTGAAGTATGAGCTAGTGGTACCCAGTACACTGCCCATCCGATAAAGGTCCACACATGTATTATGGGAGAGAGATCAGATGAGGTGGATGGCCAGTGAAGAATATTAATTTCATTCAGGTTGTTAAGAGTTCGTTGAGCGACAGGAGGCCAGACATTTTCCTGCAAAAATAAAGTGTCGGTGGGTTGTCAGAGCAGACAGCAGAGACACAGGCAAAACAAATTGCGTCGGGTAATTTGAATTAAACCTCCAGTAATGTGCACGAGGTATGTCCGCTATGAAACTTATTTTTTTAAAATTTGATTGCTTATTTATATCGTACTTTGAAAACACGTGAAGGTTACTGATGACGAGTTTAGTAATTCTGAATCTCGGTTAAGTGTCAAGGACAGTAATGCAATTGAATTGCGTGAAATTAGTAATTGGGTATCAACATTTCAATGTAAATAAACAAAATCGTGATCACGCTATAGAACACGCATATATACAGTTCCCTTTATTGATACAGATCGCAAAATTAAAAGGATATCAAATATTTTGTTAAAAACCATTTATGTGAATATTATTTTCATTTTTGATCAACATTTTAACATCAAAGAAAGCAGTTACAGTGTATTTTTCTCTAGGCAAACACTTATTTATTCCTTTGAAACACAAAAACTCTAAACAATAGGGAAAAAATCCTTATCAATAACACACGTGAAAATTCCTACATGTTTATTTATATTTAAAAGAGAATTTTCAAGAAAAATTTTTTTTATTATTTAATTTTAAAGTGGTCATGTGCTATAATGATGACTTCATTGTGTGAAATGTATCTTTTGCTATCAAAAGGGCATAAAGTTAACTAGATAATTTTTTTTCTCAATTTCAACGGTCTTTTTAGTTGTACAATTTTGGCTTGAGTCCATCAAATTCAGCTACTGCTTTGGATGATAATTCATATTTCATCTTATCAAGAATGTTTATTTATTTCATGACATAAGGAACTATTTTTAGGATCTTCAAATGTGTTGAATAAATGTATACATTTATTCTACAGATTAGTATTATTCTATAGATCTTTTTCCATGTCTTTATACACATCTCGTGTAACACAATGAATTTACCTTCTCTGTCGTACTAAGTCTTTATGTATACATAAAAAAATAATACATCAGTATTTTTGGAAATTTTTTAGAATGGGGAATTACTGGTATAAATCGGTCAGCTTTACGAAAATTAAATTATTTTATTTCCATTGATGCTAGATACGTCATGTATATGATACAAAAATTGTGAAATTCCGATGAAGTAACGTTTTTAGTTTTTTCTAATCCTATTCTAGGTTTATAACTGCAAGCTTTCGTACATTTACTGAATTGAGCCTTTTTAAACAGCACTTATAAAGAGATGTTTCTAAAACAATATTTTCACGGGTTTTTTTCCCCTCTTATTTGTGATGAAGCTAATGTATTTTTTGTACCAAAGATTTTTTTGTAGAAATTTGAGAATCTTGTGGATTTTGATTACTTTTAACCGAAGAAAAAGATACTATTTTTAATTTCTGTAAGGGGTAATATGTATTTTATGTTCATTAATAAGAAACAAGTCAGATATTTAACTTTACTATTGGTATCGATAATTGAGGCTCTTGATCTATATGAGACTTTCTCTATTCTGGAACAGGCTAGAGGTCTCGTCATTTTCTGTGACTTAAGGGCAGCCCTCCAGGTAATTCTAAATGGAGGTTCAAGGATTACTGAAGAGATTTGCTCTCGCCTGTTTAGACTGCAGGAGTTAGATAAAGTCTGCTCCTTTCAATGGTAACCTGCACATGTTGACATCGCAGGCAAAGAAAGCGCAGATACACTGGCG
Source organism: Trichonephila inaurata madagascariensis (assembly GCA_019973955.1). Classification (NCBI taxonomy): domain Eukaryota; kingdom Metazoa; phylum Arthropoda; class Arachnida; order Araneae; family Nephilidae; genus Trichonephila; species Trichonephila inaurata. Next base: position 165,688 of record BMAV01007923.1, read on the forward strand.
AAAGAAGCTATAAATCTTAATAATGACTTTTCTTTATTAGACCCAAATGCTGTCGCAAATTTCAAATTGAGAGCGAAACCAATTCCTGCAAAGCATCAAATCTGTGATATAAGTGGAGACCGTCTTATAACAAAAACTATTGCTAGGCTAAGAACAGGTCATTGGAGGAATGAAGTTTGATAGGGATGGTAGATCTTATAAGAATAGTGATAATTGTTTAGATACATAGCTGGCACCTGCTCAAATTTTTGACTGTCCAGCTATTCTCGCTACTCTACAAAAAATAGGGGTCCTCTTTTCGTCAACAAATCTCTATGTGGACAATATTGAAGAGATTGCCAGAACAGTCATCTGGGTCGATGGTACTATTTAATATGGTCCCGTCATGGATACGACATTATCATCATCATCATACTCGTAGATACAGCTCAAAAATTTAAACGCACAATCATAGAAAATTTTCAAAAACAATACCAAGTAAAATTACGTTACTATTTATGAGGGCCGTGGGTATCCTGGTGGTTAGAGCTTCGGGCTCCAGACCGGAAGGCCTGGGTTCGATGCCCGATGTCACCAAATACCCTCCGAGTACACACGGAGTACGTGCTCGTTAAACCAGTGGGTCCAAAAGTCTTGTGGGCTGAATCACGAATGCAGGGGACTGGAGAATATTTCCCTCCCCTCCAGTCTTATGGCAAAATTGTGGAGGTGGAGATAGGTGGTATCGCCATCTATAGTCCCTTCGGAGAATTTCGCCGAGCTAATTCGTACTATCACCTGTATGGTGCTCAAGACCTAGGTCAACGACAGGCGTACTTCTAGCCGCTTGCCACGATGAATTTCGTGGGCCTCGTTCTGACTACGTCAGACAGGTGGCATTAGCCACAACATATTACTATTAAAACATACCAATCATGATTCTCCTCCGAAGATATTAGATTGAAAGTTTCCCACACATCTGAATAATGTACATAATCATCTTTCGTATGCTCAGTTGTGGGCGAACTAATAAAAACTTTAGGGACAAAATTCCTTTACTAAACTTTTGAAACGCATTCATATATTCATAGTGATAAACTACTTTGCTAAGCATAAAAAATCCTTGTAAAAAAATATTCATTTGTAAGTTTTGACTTTATTCACTAGAAATAAATTTTTCCCGAAGAGGAATTTGAAAACTACAATAAATACCTGAGTTGGTGTCCTACTCTCTTAACTTCTACACCACGCCAACGAGAACATTTTGCGCCACGACAGATTCAATGTGTATCAATTTCTGTACATGGTGGGTCTTTGGTCAGTGGTGTAACAGAGAATATTAGGGTCCCCTGCAAAGTCAGGTTTTGGGCCCCAAGCCAGATCTTACAAAAGAGTGTGTACTTGGCGTTAGTAAGGAAGCCCCCTAGAATACTGCCCACCCCCCACTATGTGGGGGTCACGGGGCTGTACACTACGCCACTGATTTCAGTGAAATCAGGACTCAAACTCCAACTCGACAACGCCGGCCACGAATTCGAGATCATGACCACTTGATGAGAGTAAAATATACTTATTTGGAAACAATGGTTAAAAATACGTGTGACATAGACCTGGGAAAGACATCCAGATTATATTGAAATCAATGACAGGTATCCAATAAATATAATGATATGAGCATATTTATCGGTAAGTAGTACAGACCTGCCAAAAATAACTGAAAGCATGGTTAATGCGAGGAAGTAAATAGATACAATCCTAGAACTAAAATCGCCCATTTTCTATTAATGATCTAGTTCTCAATTACATTCTAAATATTTTTCAACAGAATTCAGTTCCTTGCCTCACACAGCAAAGATGAGTTAAGTTTAATAAAAAACATTATCGCAATAGTCCCGCTTTAAGCCCTAAACAAAATCTGTGGCTTCATAAAAAATCTTGCACAAATACACTATCCATCAAATTCAAGAAGATTTGCATGTTGGCAAAATGTAATAAAAAAAAATGCCAAGTACTTGTAAATGAGATATTGCTGAATTCTGTAATCGAGAACAAAAGTTACCCCAATAAATTCCGCATGTAACACCAAGATATTTTTCATAATGTTACTTTCTAAAAATTAAAGCTATATTTTTTAATTGTTAAGATATTTGAATTCCTTTTTCTCCTTTTCCTAGTCTCCACTTTCTCTTAGTTTCACAATTTAGTATTTAGAAGATATATACATTACTTAAATACTAATTTTAAAAATATTAGGTTGGGGAAAAAGAAATCCATTATTTTTGCATGGAAATCAAGACTTTATTTAAAATGCTTCCAATTGTCCGATTTGGGTCAAATATACACCGTTTTGTTGTATAATTTGTTGCCATTTTAAAGGTGGCTTCATGATGCCTCTCTCATAGAAGTCTTGGCTCATTGGCGAAAACATCTAGTAATCGATTTTCACAATCTTCTCTTGATCCCAATTTCTTATCACTCAGAAGTTTTGCAATGCGAGAAAAAGGTGGTAATCACTTGGTGCCAGATCCGGACTATATGGTTGATGCATTAAAACTTCCCAAACAAGCTTCCAGAGGTTATGGCGAGTTACTACAGAAGTATGTGTTCTGGCGTTGTCCTGATGGAACACAGCACCTCTTATGTTTGCCAATTCTGGTCAATCGCTAGCTTCAAACGGTTCAGTTGTAGGCAGTAGAGATCTGAATTTAGTGTTTGGCCATGCGGAAGCGACTCCCAATAAATGATTCCTCTCCAGTTCCACCAAATACTCAGTAGAACCTTCCTGGCCGTTAGTCCTGGTTTGGCCACCGTTTGAGCTGCTTCATCGCACTTTGACTACGATCGTTTTCGCACAATATTGGCGTATGTGACTCATTTCTCATCCCCAGTCACCATCCGTTTAAGAAATGGGTCGATTTCATTCCGTTTGTGGCTAAGGCTTTGCAGATGGAAATTCAATCCGTCATGTCTTTTGGTGTTATAATTGGTGTGGCACCCAAACATGGAGTTGGTGTGGCACCCAAACATTTAGCTTCTTTTTTAATCCAACTTTGCGCAAATGACTTAAAACTGTTTTATGGTCGATCTTCAGCTCCTGGGCGATGCTATGACTACTAACGTACCAGTCAATTTCGATTATTTCTGTGATTTTATCCACATTTTCGACGACAGACCTGCATGCGCGAGGTGCATCTTTGACATCAGAAATACCTGAACGGAATTGACGAAACCAAAATTGCACGTAATTAGCTGTTACAGTATCGGCACCATAAACACCATTCGCAATTTCAGCTCTCCCTGGCTTGCGTTTTCGCCTTTATCAAAGAAAAACTGTAAAAAGAACCGAATTTTCTCTTTGTTGACTTCCATTTTTAACATCCCGTAACTCACAACTGAATGGACCAAACAAAAAAAAGCAAAATAACTTTTTTAGTGTGAAATGTCATCTTGACAACGAGTATAAATTTGAAATTGTTTGATCGATGCTTCACGAGATATCGACACTACAGCCATCTATCGAAAAAAATAATGGATTTCTTTTTCCCCAACCTAATATAAAATTTTTGAAAAGTATCCACAATTTTGACCATTATTTTACATAATTAAAGCAGCAGTGTACCCCCTACCCTAACCAACAGATTTTTAATTTGGATGTTGCTGCATTTTGTCAACCTGTTTTTTAGAATGTAATTCTCCAATAATAGAGGTCTGTTTCACTACAACATTAATGCAATAATAGATAACAATATTTACTTTATGTCTAGATTAATAGTTCTTATAAAATACCTTTAATGCAGTAGTGTATTTTAAGCAGGGTTTTGTATGGAGGCCTTTTTTAAATGGGTTTTGAATCTGAAAACTAATGGCATAGTACTATTATTGATTTAAAAATATGAAGTTTAATAGCATTGGAGAGTACTGCATAAATTCATATTTTTATATAACAAAGCAGCTGAAATATTTTTAAGTGTGTAATACATATGACATTCATATTTTCTTCCTTTTCTCAGAATATGATATCTTTTTTTGCCCCCAAGTTCCTCTTTCTAAAAAGCAAACTCACGTTTCTTCAAGTGCAAACATGCTGTATATTCAACTTTTGTATTCATTCTTCGAAATCTAGAAAAACATGTTTACTGAGCAAAAAAAAAAAAGCAAAAAAATAGTTTTATCACTAATGCTGTTATTAAAAAGAATACATGCTTTCTAAAAAAAGGTTACATATATTTGCTGTATCTAATTACTTAGGAATAAAGACAAAATGTGAAGCTATTAAGAAAATATACAGACAATTTTATTACCATTAAAAATATTTAACACAAAAACATATACATTATATTTAAATTCTTCATTACATGTAAAAATATACAATTTGTACATTTTCATAAAACCAAGATTATTTACAGATAACCAGACACTCTAATATTTTTAAAAGTAAAATATTTAAAAAATAAAGAAGGGGGATTAGGAAACATAATCGAAAATAATGATCTTAATTTACAGGGAAAAAATTTTAAGACTCAACACACAATGTCGGCTTGTAACTTTTCGAGCAATTAAAAGATACATACACACAGCAAAATGATTAAAGCACCAAATATTGAATATTCTATCAAATTATAGTCAACTATAGTTAATACTTAAACTACACTATATGTGAAATTTTCTCAAGCTCATATTTTTTCAAAAAAATAAAATAGCACAAAAATAAAATTTTAAAAACTTCAATAATTTATAGTAAAACAGTATTCAATAATTTATGCAATAAAAGCTATCAACCACAAAGTGAAATTAAAATTGATTTTTTTAAAAAAAAACACACACTTATTAGAGTTAAATTTTGCATTTCTTTATGAAAATATTCATTTAGTGACAAATGTGCAATATTTGATTAAAAAGGAATTATCCTGTTGTAATTTTCAATCATTAAAAAACTAGATTTCTTAAGTATTCTTTAAAAATGTTACTGTAATAAAGAACAAGCAATATAAAATATTCTTTTATTTATACATGAACTGCTTCATATTGTAACATTATAATATATTGCAATATATAGAAAGACAAATGGTACACTTTTTGTAAAAGACAATGTACATTTTCTGAAAATTCAACACAGCATTTAAAATTACCAAAATTACAGAAATTTCAGTATTGCAATCATGATAAATATCAAAAGCACCTTTTACATATTTGTACTTCAAACAGGAAATATGTTACAAATATATGTATTTTGACCCCTCTCAAAGAATTCAAAACAGAATGTTGGTATTTAATATTATCAATGTTTCAACAACAGCCACTGCAATATATCAACAACTACCAATTTTTCAAAATTAAAATACATTATAATACACAATATACACTAATAATTTGGAAATCACAAAAACTGCATAATAATGGTTTATTTCCAATAAGTAATACATCTCTTGATTACATGAAAAATAAAAACGTATTTAAGATAATTACCTAAAAATAAAAATATTTTGTTTTGATTGTCTCAAATACTGATAAAAGATTACAGATTATCAATGTTTCGAAAACTTATATTTAATTTTAATTATCAACAAAATATGTTAATACACATTTGCAATCAAACTATATTCAAATAAAAACTCTCACATATGTATTATAATTGGATATTCAAATGCAATTGTATATGTCATAAAGCATAAGCATGTCATACATAAATAGCAAAATCCAGAAATAAAAGCAAAATAATTATTTTTACACAATTTTCATATTATCTTTGTAGAACAGATTAAAATTTAAACAAGAATGTCACAATAGTCATAACACAGTAAAGAACCTTTGAATAACCATCAAGTATCTTTCCACAATTCAAAAATCATTCCAAAAACAAATAAAATAACTGAGCACTATTTAAAATCAAAAGCACAAATGATTTTTGAAGGAATATTTGGCACAATATATACATAAAATATTCCTTTGCAATAGTTAAAAAATAATTTTACGAGTAGAAGCAATGAATAGTAAAAAAGAATTATAATTACTGAAAACTGGAATGAATGCAGCTCGAAAATTTACCATGAATATCCCAAAATTTTTAAATAATTATTTAAAAACTGTAAGTACTTATTTTTTAAGGTGTGGAAATACGAACAATTAGGATAATGTTTTCTTAATTTAAAAAAAAATTTTAAAGCATTTTAAGAATTGTTACTGCACATATTTCTATTAAAAAACATCTGATATTTCTGAAAATTCATATTTTATACATTTATTATAGTTTTTAATAAAATCTGGTTTTTCGATTGTTTGTAACATTTTAATCATGGTGTTTTTAATTAAACTTTACTAATTTAAGTTATTTTGTAAAATATCACAAATATTTTCAGAACTATATTTTTGTACATCTATTTTAAACATGTTTTAATAATTTAAAAGAAATTGTATAAATAAACTTACTCGTAATTATATATGTATTCCATGTTTAATAATAATATTGTAAAAATTGTAGAATAACATGATACATTGATCAGGATAGACCCAAAATAGGAACAAAATTAGAGACAAAAGAGAAAAAGAAGATCTTAGAAAAAGAAAAAGAATTTCTCTACATTCAAAAGACACATCTTGAGATTTTTCAACGATTAAAACTACCAAGCTCATAGAAGTAACAAGATAAAATATTCATTTCCACATTTATGCAACAAATGTAACTATTAAACTTTTATCTCCAGATTTTACAAAAATCTTATTAAAAACTTATCAATATAGAGGAAAAAAATACTGATAGAAATAGTACTATACGATTTTAAAAAATCTTCCACAATTTTAAACAATATCATACTGCAACAGATCATATAGTTTTGATTATTCTTACTCAAAAAAAAATGAGATGTTCTTTTCTATAATTATATAAAAGATTGTATCACAGAACAATTCATAGGCATCCAGTGATTTCTGTTACAGTAAAATATTACTTTCTATGGAATACATCATATTCAAGGAGAACTGGAACCAGTTACCACATATTTCAGCGACTGAAATAAATGATAAAATTTTATTTTTATTTAATATTTTAATAAACTAAATTGACAGAAACTTACATTTAAAAAAACAAAGCTCTTTTACAAAAATATTTATGCAGTATTTATTATGGAATTAATATAATGTTAAAATGTAAAATATGAAATATTTATGCAGTTGCAATGTATATAACAGCAGTTCTTTACATTTTTTTCTATAGGCATTCTTTTCTTCTTAATTCACATAAAAATTTTAAAACTTCAGTCTTGTAACATAGCCCTCATTACAAAATGTATTTCTTAAATTTTAAAGTTAAAGAATTTAAAAATTATTTTTAAAATACAAATATGCTCTAAAGTTACACCTTACATTTAGATTATTTTTGTTAGTAAATATTTTTATAGGTATTTTATGTTGTTTGTCAAAAAGTTCAAAAATTATAACTGTCTGCTTTTTTAAAAGAAAAGGCAAAATTTTAATTAATGTACATAAAAATGTGAATTATTAAATATAAACTCAAGATTGATTTAATGTAACATCTCATATGTACCACATTAGAAACTTTTTTTAAATTAAATTATTTTAAGGTTGTATAAAAACTTGAACTAAACACAAAGCACATTTTCAGACTGAAAAATGTCTCAATTTTCTCAAAAATTTACAATTCATACATCTTTTTAATAACATAAAACTTTTTGAATTTCAAAATATTCCATAATTAATTTTTCCTTTTAACATGTAAAGGGATAACTCATTCAGCATTATTGTATAAGAGAATGGCAAAACACATTTTATACCATAAAAAATGGGTCGACAAAGATAAAAATCAAGAATATGATAAAATATGCTTTTCCCTATAGGATAGCAAAGCCAGAATATAATATTAACCCTCTGGCTGGAACATCAATTTTTTTGCTGCACTGAGAAACATCCATCTGACAGACAGATACGTAAAGTTTTTAAAAATTTTATTACTTTAAGGACTGTTTTAAATTTCCTTACAGCTCATGAAATTGAGTATGGCTCAAACAAGATATGTGGGGTTAAATCAAGCGCAACAATATAATTTTATCACTAGAATTGTGACTAGCATTTTTATAAAAACTGGTTAAAAATTATTTATATTCATGTAAAAGTAATTAAAAATAATAATACCAAACACGAAAAACAATAGGAATATCTGTCTGATAGATGGTTATAGATAAGAAAAATCACGCATATCATGAGTTGAAAAAAATCGCCATGTACCACCATGTATGTGATCTTCTCACTGGGTTGAGTCCAAATGAAGATATCAAGGCAGCCCACCCTAAAAATCACACCACAACATTATCCACAGACATCCAAGCAAATCATCCCCATCTGAGAGACTGATGTTCCAGTCAGAGGGTTAATGATAAATACTTTTATATGTGAAAAAATATTCAGAATTCAGATCCTATGCTTTAACATTATGCGAGAAGACACCCTTAATATAAGTCAGTTTTAAAGATCTATACCCTTAATGTAAAATGCCAAATTTTCAACAATGAAAAAAAATATAAAACAACCTGAAACTTAAAAAGGACAAAGTATTAATGATAAAAAAAACTGATTTTAACGTCAAAGAATACTGCAGGGAAAGTGATTAACCTTTTGTAATGCATGAACCCATGCAGCTGATTGTTTTCTATTTGGAATATCAGCTAAGCAAAGGCGAATTTCTTTCTCGTCCTTTTTAAAATCCAAGAATCTAATAACAGCTCCAGATATATGAGTTGTTCCTGGATACACACAAAATATATTTTAGAAAATTTTCCAAAACCAATATGGTTTAAAACAGATGAAAATAAATAAAACATAAAGAATATAATTTATTTGAATATACAAAGGTAAAAACATATAAATATTCACTTACATAATTTGTTTATAGTCTATTAGCAATAGATTTCATAATTTTAAGTTTTCATTAAATGCAGCATAATGAAATGAGTCTCTCTCTGAATTGATATCCAACACAACAAAGTTCCACATCACATAAAATGAGTAGTTAAAATACTATTTTGATTTAATCTCTCTACAGTAACTTCCATTACTCATAATGACTGACACAATTAAAATTCAAACCTATAAGCCAATTTATACATAACTTACAAAAAAAGTAATAAAGATATTTTGAAATGCTGATAATTCATTTTTAGCAATTTTTAGATTGAAAACTATTGAGAAAATTACTGATATTGTATCGATGAAAACTCTTAATTCTGTACATCTATCACACAGAATTGTGTTATATATATTATATATCTTAAAAGCACAAGAAAAACAGACATTTATATTGGAAGCATAGTTTAATTTTTGAAAATTAATTTCTTTATTATAATTATAGTGCAACAAAAAATAAACAAAATTGTGCATAAAAAATAGGTATATTTGTTCCAATTAAAGATTATGTGAGTGTGTGCATGTTTGTTTATTAAAAATTAAAAGCTTGTACATAAATACCACAAAATAAGTAAACTACAAGAAATTGGCATTATTTAAAAAACATAATCCATAATTCGATCAAATAATTCATCTGCTAAATTATAGTAACTGAGAATATAATTGGGAACATCTACTCTCAAATAGTTATCTGCATCTGTTAACATTATATAAGACAAATAATATTTAATAATAATTACTAGCTAATTTTGTACAATAGAGTTATTTTTAAAAAATAACCAATTATGAAAAACAAAAATTTTCATATCTTCAATATCAATGAATGGTCGCAGTAGCCTAGTGGATCAAGGTATTAGAGTCGTAGCAAGTGTGTCATGAGTTCGGACCCACCATGCAAAAGGGGATGAGGCACATTAAATATGTTGAGGCTCAAACATCCTCCTGTTGGTGTGATGTGGAAGTTAGAAAAGGGAGTACCAGCTCAGGGGTCATCCTCATCATTTGACCATGGTTCGAAATTATGTGATCCGTTGCCAAGAGCCCTCGTGCAACTTTGAAGAGCGATGTAAATATTACTCTCCCTTGCTCAATATCATTGAATAAAATATATTTCCCAAAAACAAACACTAGGAATTCTTTTTACAACAGTAACAATTATGAATTTATACAACTAAATCTGACCAACTCAAAATAAAATAATGTACTAACAGATGGCAACTCATGAAACATTTGCAAAATGATTAAAAATAGAAGTGGCAAAAAATGTACATTCTAGTGAAGATACATCTGTAATCCACTGCAGGCACCATTGTGCCAGATGTCCCATTTCAAACTAATTTACACATATTATGTTTAAACTTAAATGATTTAAAGTGAAATTTTATATCAAAAATTATAATATCCAAACCAGTTCCACTGTTACTTATGAGACTTTATTGGCTATTAATGGGTTTTATGACACACAATATTTTTATTTTGAGATGTATGCTCAATAAATTTAAATATATTTTTCAAAATGTAAGTGAACTATCAAATCCTATATTTTAAAAATAACTATAATAAATCATAGAAGTTTTTACATTCCATTCGAACAAAAATACCGTTTAAAGAAATTATAGTAAAATAAACTACCATAAAATCTGGTGTATAACATTCACTTTTATCACAAAAAAAAAAAAAAAAAAAAATTCAGGGCTCTGATTATATGCCAGGTATAAAAAAGATAACTTTAAAAAAAAAAGACATGAACATGAAAAAAAATTGAACTTTACATATATCAAAATACTGTTTATTTAAAAGAAATGACTAATCTCTTACTAACTTAAAGAGTTGTAGTTCTAAAAATGTATCATTTTTTCAAAAGCCTGAGATAATATCTCATATAAATTACCTTTAAAACATAAGAGCATTGCATAAAAAAGGAGAAGCATGTTATATGGCAGAATACCTAAGAATTAAAAACTGCAGCTTGAAAGTATACGTGCATATTATATGCCAGATTTTACAGCATATAATATTATATTAAATTTGGGAGCACATAATCTTGCCATTTAAAATTCAATTTACTAATACATCAATATTACAGCTCTTGCAAGAAAAAGTAGTTTAAAGTTTAAGTTTCTTTATCTTAATCTGTTTATGGATACATAACAAAATCATTACTTGATAGTGCAATTTTCATAATCCATACTTGAAAATGGCTGTATAGTATATTTCTTACACATTGATTAACAATATTGATACAATCAGTTGCAAACTACTTGATAATTGTACAACCTTTTCCTTTGTAATTTCATCAAAACATAACAATTTATATTCAGAAGTATAATAACACTTTAACCTTTGCATTAATAATATCCTTAACAAGTTATCAAACTTTAATATTTATTAGAATTATTTCAAGTAGTATTGTATACAGGAATATATAGATTGATTTAATTAATTTAAATTATCATAAATGTCAAAAGATTTAATTTATTTTCATATGTGATAGGATTTTCAAAGACCATAGCTCAGTATAGCAGAGGTCAGCAACCTATGGCGTGCAGTACAATTCTACTTGACAAATTTGTCAATTCTTGAGTGGATGGAAGTTGATAAACTTGTAATATACCTTATTTAGTAAACATCTTCAGAATTATGGACATTTACAGAATTACGAAAAAAAAACTGAAAGATAAGTCTAAAGATAAATTTACAGCCATTTTGTAAATTATTGAATGTCATTACTAGAAAGATTTAATTGTTTGAAGAGAGAAAATTGCATGTACTCTGGTTTCTGCTCTTGGTTCTACATATCTAAGTAAAAAAATCTTTCCTCATATGAAATATATTTTGAGTCCACAAAGAAATTGTTTAACAACTGAATGCTCAAAATCGTGTCAAATTGAATTAACAAATTATACCCCTCATTTTACAATATGAAAATAGAATGGTACAAGCACTAGGTTCTCATTAAAATTTGAATTTATCTTTTTATTTAAATATAATGAATGGAAATACTTATATTTTTTGTTATTTATTAAAATAAAAAATAGACATGTTTAAAAATACAATTGTTTAAATATAAACAATTTTAATTTTTTTTCTTTTGAAGGAATAGATTATATTTTATGCTGTTTATTTTTATGTCCAAAGATATCTTTGAATGATGTAAAATTAATATATAATAAATTAACCTTCATCTAACTCTGCATGCATTATCACAGAAATCAAATTGTTTCAACAGTTCCCTATTGTGTGGCACGCTGAATCATATTGGTAGATTGGTTTGGCACACCATGGCTAAAAGATTGCTGAACTCTGGTATAGAGAAAGACTTTCTGGCAACCACATGCAAATAATCAAATTCCAAAGCAATGCCTTTAAAATTTTAAGGGATAGACTCTCTAGAATGCAGATAAGACCTATGTGAAAGACTAAATGTCATATACCAGTATAAAATTTAAGATCAAGGCTTAGACTTTACATCACAGAAGTTGGAACATCAAAAGCATGCACCACATCTCTTATCAGGAGTATCCAGAGATTAATAGCCCAAGCTATCATTCCAGTCTACTGAAAATATAGAGTAATGGACAAAAATCTGTACCACACAGAAATTTCAAGATGAAACAACCCAAAAGATATCTCAGACTTTCATGAAAATAAACATTTGTAACAACAGTTATTATTTCTATGTGTAATTAGCCTCTTACCATTAATTCCAATTCCCATAGTAAATTGTATGTACACAAAGAATTAGCAATATTTTTTATTTGTAAAATATGATCTATAATAGTAAAAAAAATTACAATTTATAAATAAATTTTTCAAACAAACATTACAACAAATAGAATTATTGAATTAGAAAATAAAATTAATATTATTCAAAAAATTATTATTGAAACAGGAAAGCTTTAAGTTCTTAAAATATAGTTTTTCACAATTGTCTAAATATGATTTATACTTTTAAGTAAATTAAAGTTAAGTGTAAGAATGAAATATCATGAAAGTCTTAACATTTAGGAGATTCTTCAATTCACTGGCAATTCATTATCAAGTAATGTTTTCATGTATTATGTGCACACTTAGTCACGCAATTATAAATTTATCAATTAAACCATAAAATTCCTTAATAAACAAAAAAAATTATTGTTAAATTAAAAGATATTTAAATAATGTTACAGAATATTGACTAAAAGTTTACATTTAATTGCACACATTTAAAAAAAAATAGTGAATTTTTTTGTTTACTGTTTCAGAATTTACTATAAACCTTACTAAAAAAATACCAAACCTCAATACATACATACTAAAATATCAATATTACATTTCAAACTTTAATAAGGTGTAAATTTTTGACTTGCGTACAATTTTTTAAAATATATATATGTGTGTGTGTATTTTCATTCAAAAATAATTCTCACCTCCACTTCCAGTAGACCCTAATATTCGAACTGATACTATATCTTCTAAATGTACTGGACTATGCTGCCACATATTTCCACCATCAAACATAATTGCCCTATATAAATTAAAATTTTAAAAGTCAACAAACATATTATAATAAGTTATTTATTTTTTAAAATCATAGAATATTTTATTACTGATGATCTTTAGACAAACAACAAAACAGGGGAATGAAAGTTCCAGATCCATTTTCTTCATCCAAATTATAATTTGCACCTAAAATAAATAAAAAAACTATTCTTAATAAAACTTTAAAAGAAGATGATTTATGTGTGTGCAATCAAATTCAATGTTTTCTTTAAAAAATTTTAGAAATTCAGAAAAATTTAAAGGTATATTTGCATTGCAAACAATAATATAAAGAACAATTTATCACAATAATCTAAAATTTGAAAAGGTAAATACAAAGCCCTTTAGATGTATTTGTTGCATAATTTGAGGAAATGGGTTTCATTGTTTTTATCAGTGAAATCTTTGTTAATTATGCAAGCTATGTTTATCTATTTCCTTAACACTGATAATAAATTGATTCCCAATTTGATTGATTACAAAAAAATAAAAGAATTCAAAAACATTTCAAATTATAAAATAATATTGAGACAATCATGTCATTAATCAAATTTAACAAAATAATAAACAAAATTTTTTCAAAAATTAAAACAGCAATAAAATTCTAATTAATTAAACTCTAATGTTAAAAAACTGAATTAATTAAAATCCTTTTAAATTAATAATGAATTTATTATTTCTTTCAAGCTAACTTTTTTTATTTGAACTCATCAAGAATAAAAATAAAATAATCAGATAAAAATGCAAAGTTAATATATGATTCTTTCAAAGTTAAATGAGAAAAAAAAACAAAAGAAAAATACCTACAATAAACTACATATACTCACACAAATGGAATAAAATTTTACATACATTAATCTCAATTTTTTTCATTACACCTGTGGATATAATTCTTAATTTACTTTATTACTAATACAAATAAAAAAAAATGAATGTATTCAAAAAAACATATGGGAAATTGAACACTTTAAAAATTTCAATAGTTGATTTTTTTAATACATCTTACCTGTTTTATTCATGCTTTTAGGTCTTACAACAATGTTAGACACTAACAGTATAATTTAGAACAGTGAGGTCCCCAGCCTCCAGGCTACTGATTAGTACTGGTCCATGGATCAAATGGTAATGAGCCGCCCAAGGAAAATTAAATTATCTCCATTTTACATACAGTGGTGTGTTTCTCTTGAACTTGTACAACTTAAATAAAATGTAAGCAATTAACATCCCCCCCCCCATCAGTCGACAGCAGTAAAATTATCAAACGTTGACCGGTTTACAGAGATAAAAAGGTTGAGGAGCACTGATTTAGAATATACTTGCCTTTAGATCTAACAACTACTTTTGATGCAAAAAGTATAATTTAAAATATATTGAAAAAAATTTTTCCTCATTGTTTAAAAAGAAATTGTACTAAACTGACAAAGATGCATTTTACTTTATATGATATATTGATTTCCCCTTTGTGGTTAACTTAATACTAATTAAACAATAAAAATACAGACATTAAAACATTTTTATCATTTATTTAAAGCTTTATGTCATAAACAAATATTTGTTAAAAAAAGGGGGGGAACATAAAAGGCATATTTTTGGAAACACACACAGGGGACTTATTCCTTCCCCAAATGTTTTTAAACAAAATTTCAATCATTCAAAACTTTCTATATAATGAAAAATGTGATTACTTTAATGGCAATTTTAAACAATTGAAATAGTTTGGTGTGTTCAAGAATTGGATACTAACCATTAGTTAAAACTTTAAGATGTTTGTCATAAAATTCATTTTCTTTTTTAGTCACTTCAACACAATCTATACACACCCGTACAGGATCAACAAAAGACATTCTAGGAAGAGGAATTTTATTTTCACAACAGTGACTGCAGAATACATTTCCACATCTTCTACAATGATGCTGCAATAAAATAAATAAATTATACCAATTCCTAATTGTTGCCATATTGTAAACTTTATCACCATAAATTTTGTCAACAAGAAGTGTACCCTCCTAGGATCCACCCATTGAATTTTGCCACAAAAATCTAATGTATTATAAAAACATTATGAAAGCAATTCTTCAGTATTAAAATACATAAATCAGAACCAAATGTATTTCAAGAAAGTTTTTGTCTAAACCTAGTTTTTCAAAAAAAAAAAAAAAAAATGATAGTAAAAATGATGAGCAGACGAAAGTTGCTTTAACATGAAAAAATACTCAAACTTTTAAAACATATACATGTAATTAATATTTCCTACTTAATTTTGAAATGCACTTTGTAAGAAAGATTCCATTGATTTTTATTATATTCACACATATCATAAATATTAAAACATTTATTTTTTTTATGTAACATGCTATAAAATAAATAAAAAAAAAACATTACTCTTTTGAGAAATAATAATACTCCTTACGTGTTAGAATCACATATATCATTAAGAGCATTCAACATCCAATTCATCAAACTGTAACAAAATCTTTATAAAGAGATATTTATATTTATATAAATTTACTTTACAATAGAGAAAATAAAAATTTATTTTTATAAATATATTAATGATTTAAAATAAAAATATTTCTTTAAGATTTTTTTATTTATGGAAATATTGCTTACCCTGCGAGTTAAAAAATCAAACTTGGCATGACATTTAGCACATGATGGAGACTGAAATAAAATAAATATAAATAACAAGCCATGTAAAAAAAATTGAGGCTAGTTTTCTTTTAATTATTTTTTTTTATTCAAATAACAAATTATAGCAAAATAAAAGCCAATATACATAGAAAGCTAAATGGAGTGGTAGCAAAATTTTAAAATAGCTTGCTTTTTAGGGTAATACATCACTTTTTTAAAAAATATTTGAATACTCATAACACAAAATCATATTAAAACTAGATGTTGGTTATTATTTAAAATAAAAATACTAAATTTTTACAAAAAAAATTGTAATTTTGACCTCTTTCAAAAATTTATTTTAGAAATTCAATGTAAAAATTAAAATAATTACCTCTCCGTCAGGAACCCAAAAGGGTTCCTTCATTTCAAAAGGACTAGTGGGTTCATCATCTAAGCGGACAATTCTCAAACCACTCCGACTTTTTACTAAACGTTTTTTACAATCTAAATTTTCATACGACATGTCTCATACCCTGAAATAACTAGTACTGACAGATTACACTAAATGCACCACCACTACATCTAATCAAACACACCCACTACATCCAGAATGTAAACAAACAGTGTGGCTTCATGCAGTTTCAGTTATGACTATTATGCAACAGAAAAAGAAATTAAAAGCCATTAGAAAAAAATAATAAAAATTATTCCTGATGAACCTCTGAAAAAAAAAGCATATTAAGATAAATTAAACGTATCTGTGAGCATCCATTATTATTCCCATTCCTTAAGCTCTTAACCAAAAGAACATCTACCCATAATATTTTTTATAAAAATTTCGAGTTCTCCATTATTTCAGATTGTAAAATTAAATATGAAAACAGAATAAGACAAATTAGTAACTAATTCATACACTACTGTGACATTTGGACCAATATTCCAATAAGAACAACCCAGGGAATATTAGGGACGAACTCTGTAACTTTGAACAATGGTCAAGTAACGAGAATGGCACCCAGAGACGTAGCTACCGCCATATCAGTGATACGGGGGCCCCAAGCAACAGGGACCCCAACATATGTAAGCAGAAATTGTATGTTATTAATAGTCCAATTAACAGAGCTTCCATTTTCAAAAAAGGTCCCCTGAGAAATTTTTTATACGGGGCCCCCTCAGGGCAAGCTACCCCTGGGATGGCACCTTAGCTTTTATCCCTACTGTCTCCGTTAATGGCGTACGCAAGGGGGGTTGAAGGTTCAAACTCTCATAGACAAACATGTTTTTAATTTTTAGCATACAGGTTACATTCGGCGCTTTCGTCAAAGTGTATCTCCGTGTATAAGCCGAGAATTTTTGAAACTTTCTTGAAGTAAGAGCTTCGGCTTGTATACGAATCCGCTAATCTCCAGAAAAGACGTAGCTTAAGAAAAAAAAAGGTTTTTTTTTCAACCTTTTTCATTAGCTAAGTGGAAGGGATTTTAATCTTTTAACTTGAGACAGAGACAAAGAATAATGACTGTAAGACGAAGGTATGTAACTGGTGGCCCGTTGAGGGAGTGAATATTAACATCGCACTGTTCAGCTACACGAGGACTTTTGGCGACGAACCACGTA
>BMAV01007923.1:183427-221873 GCA_019973955.1 Trichonephila inaurata madagascariensis
CCCCCCCCCTCTCCTAACTACCACACCATACCAACGGGAGGACGTTTCAGCTCTCGACAGATTTAACATGCAACGCTGCCCTACACGGAGGGTCTTTAGTGGTACTGGGCTCGAGCTCGTGACAAAGCCAGCCACGATCCAATACCTTGATCACTCGTCTACCGCGGCCATATGGGGGGTGGCCCGTTAAGACAATCAGAAAACCAAAGGCAGAAAACGTTTCCTATATTTGGATCAACATATATTTGTGAGCAAAGTTTTGCTTATAAGACTATGGGCAGGTATAAGTATAGAAACGAATTGGCTGACATTAACTTACAGGCTATAGTGAGAATTTCAACAAGCAATCTCCCACGATTTTAAAAATAAATGTAGAAAAGTGTGATATAGTACATTTGTCTCATCAAACTGATTCTAAAATTAAAAGTGGTTGCAGCTGTAGATATGAAATTAGCAAAATAAATAATTTGAATAAAAAACTGCTCCTATTTTATTTAACATTTATCGATTTTTTATGGTACAATATATATTTTTTCTGAGATGCAAAATTAACTATATAATTAATGTAATAATTTTAAAAAGGTGTGGCCCACCGGTATCCTCCGCTTCCATAATATGGCCCTCGAGCCAAGACAATTGCTTACCCCTTCTGTAGGGTATTGAAAGATTAATTTGCCATCACATGCAACGAAATTCTTTAATAACGACATTTAACACTTGTATGACATACTCGAGCAGGAGCTTGGAGTTGTATATACACCAAGTTTGAAGACTTGAAATAGTGCTCATAGCCCATTTTTTGAATCGGTACCACTCAAATAACTTAACAAATATGTGTAAAACGTTGGGATTATCGGTTCCGAAGGTGCCAAAGCTTTCTAAGCACTAACACCGTTCTTGGTAGAATTTGAAAAATAATTTGATTAGTATGAGGCTAAAAAGCTCACTATTTCTGAGAACAAAGCATTTGAGCGATGCAAAAATGACTGATTTTTAGGAAATTCTCTCCAATGAGATGCATTACAGTGAAGTTTTGAGGAGTGGGAGGACTTTCGAATCGATATATATATAATGGTAATATACCATTTTAGAACCTAAGAAAAAATAAATTGTTCATAAAGATTTTAATGAAAATTTTTTGTACTATTATAAAATTCTGATCACACTGAACTTTAAGATGAGGATAAACTTGCTTTTTATTTTTATAGATGATTTGAACTAGTTATTCCAGTGTTCTGCTCAAGCGAATTTGTTCTTTTGAAATACAACATAACTGATGTACAACAGTACTGAAACTAAAACCCTTTAGTCATTTTCAAGTGGTTGAGAGAAAAAAGGCTACAACCAATTTATCCAAATATCAGCATATTACTAAGAATGTTTGTCATCCTATCAGTAACTCCATGGGTGAAAGGAAGGGAGGGGGGGGGGCCAGAAATAAAGCAAAATAAATTGAATGACCGGGTCACCAATGTAGTGGTTTGAACCCGCGACCTACGGGTTCGTAGCCTTATAACATATCCACTAGACAAAAGGGATCACCTCTGTCCGGAGGTTGTTACTGGCGTATTTAGATACCACTGCACATCTTTATATTTAAGTAGATCTAATAAGATAGTTATTTTCTCACTTAAAACAAAACCAAGATTTTTTTTTTTTTGAAACTATTAAACAATATATAGATCGAGGCACAATGCCACAACAAACTTCAGTTGAAGACATTTTATTAACACAAACACGAGACTTAAGCAAAAATTACCACAATAAGATTGGTTTCAACACATTTTTGACAAATTTCTATTACATAACAACTCGCCCTTTATTTATACAGTTAATTCTGTTTTTACGTGAATTTTTTTTGTGATTTTGCCTTAACACGAATTTGAGAAAAAAATTTTTTTGTGTGTGCGCGATTTATTTTGATTAAGCGCGATCGATCCAAATTCAAGGGGGAGGGGATAGCTTTACTTTTCTTTTTATTTTAATTTCCACGAATGCTATCTAAAATAATTGCAGAAGGTGTTGGGTTAAGATAGCTACGGATCCTGTGAATTTGCTCTAACGTTTTATAAGATCGTATGTTGAAACCCCTGCTTGTAAATCGAGCCCTAAATGCTCAAGGAGATGAAGAATGACGATCTGAATAAAGCGCCAATTCACTCGAAGGAAAACAAAAGTTTGGGTTACCATGGATACTTTAATCAATCATTTAACAAATGTTTCGTGTCGCAGAAGTTAAAAGCTACATGTATATATATATATATATATATATATATATATATATAAGGGACATTTTGATGTCAGTCTTATTTCCCTATTTCTTTTCACTACTCCTATAATAAAACCATGGTAATCCCACCAGATACAAAGCAAGATCATTTTGCGACGCTACCTACGAGCTCACCAGGAGCATATCGACCCCTTTTTCGGCTTGAGTCTTTAAAGTATAAATCTACTTTTCATTACAAGTGAAAATCGGGTTCAGAATGTTGTCCTTGAGTTGATATTTGAGCAAATTACAGCAAGCCTGAACACGTCTGCCAATATCTGCCTGAGTCAGCTTATGCGGCACCCAACGACTGATCTTGTACATCAAGTTTATGCGATGCAAATTGCGACTAATGGACATGGTACAAAAGTTTAACAACTAGCTTTCGAGTAGTTGAATACTGATCTTCTTCCACAAGTTCTTTCTGGCGGACCTCATCAACATCCATAAGCCAGCCAGTACACTCTGCTTCTTGAATGCCATAATCCTTGCTTTTGAACTTTCGGTACCAAATCTTCAGTGTCTAATGTGATACAACAGTACACATGGTGTGTATAAGATGTACACATAATTCGGTGATATTCTGTAGCTGACTTTTTGCAACAGAACTGGAAGTAAATGATGGTTTTAATCTAGTAGCATGACAGTTCCATTTTAAACACCTAAAACCTAATAATAACGATATTTTTTTACAGATTCCACAACACAGTATTCTAAAGCAAGTCTCTTTCTTTCAAATGCCAAAAATAGGCTGACAAAATATGAGCAAACACGCCAATGCAAACTGCGTGCACAGACAATATTAGCGGTGACAGGAAACTTTCGTTATAACCAGATATTATGTAACTAATCATAAAAATTATCTTGTAATATCCTATTTTCTAAATATAGAGAGAATGAAATTAAATTTCAAAGTAAACTAACTTTGAGAAAAATTTCAAAATAAAAAGGACAACCAATTAAATTAAATACTACAAATATATACATTAATTTATTTTTTACACAAATCATACATAAATTTCCAACACTTTAATAAATATACAACTTTTTTTTTCCATTCAAAAACAAATGTTTTAGAAATTAATGTCCAGCAGATGGATGGAAGAGAGATGAAATAAATTCTGGTTCTGACAGTTTCTTATGATACCTATTAATTATATCTTGTATTCTTAATTTTCGTCTCACATGAGGAGGTTGGCAGCTAAAAGAAAAAATACTTTTTTTTAATGAAATTTCCAACAGAGTATACATACATACATATTTCAGAGTATTTTGTACATTATTAAATATTATACAACTCAATTGAACTTTTTTGTACCTTTTGATTAAAAATGATACTTTGTGGAAATCTTTATCATCTAGCTACTCTCAGAGAGTAATGTAAATATAATCACTGCATTTTCATGATATTGAATTTTTTAATATATCGCACTATATTATTGGTAACTAAAATATGAAAATATATACACACATGCTTTTGGCTAGAAAAAATTACTTTCTTTTAAATATTCATATATCACTGGATATCGATACTTTTCATTTTACATTTCAGTATTGATATTTTCTTGTATGTTAGCAATAGCATTGTAAATATTCTTGCTAATATAAGCCAAAATAATCTGAAAACAAGTTCTATGACTTCATGAGTATAGGAACTATTTTAGTGAAAATTCATGCAAACGTTGAATCAAAAACAGCTTGTCAAATATTTTACAAAAGCGACAAGTTATTTACAACTGTTTATGATGAAAGAAAATCAAAAAGATTTTACTATTATTTTTTTTTCCAAGTCATTGAAACTTCAATGGAAAATATGAGCTCAAGTAAGTTCTTTACATACCCAAAGTTATGGAATTTTATCATATATTTTTCTAGAAATGTTTAAAATCTAAAGTGCCCAGTGATGTTTGGCTACATAGTGTGCACAGATAGGGAAAAACCAAAAACAATTTTTATTTAAAAAATAAAAACAAATATCGAAAAATTACTTTTCAAAGATATAGCACTAATAGGATAATGCTCCTCTTATGGGAAGCATAGATTATGTAATTAGAAAAATTTTTCACATCAGTCAGAAATTAAACTTAGTTTTCATTCATCAAAACTACAGTTAGAACAAGATCTGTAATTCATTCTTTGATTATCAAATATATTAAAATTATAACATGCTGCAAATAATCATTTTAAAAAATTAAAATAAATATACATACATTAAAAAAGAATAATAAAATTTAAAACATACCTGTCAGCATCTAACCTCTTTCTACGTAACATATTTAAAGAAGTTTGTCTCACTAAAATTCCTAAAGTTCTGCGACTTACTACCATACCATCAACCAAAGGCAAAGCAAGAGACATCCTAATAAGAAAAAGAAATTGTAATTATAAATTATTAGATCCATTCGTGATTGTTCTGCTCATAAAATAAAATTGCAATAAAATATTTCATTTATACTCAAAACACACATTCACATACTTGAAATAATTTACAACTTTTAAAAAAATACAAAATATTTAAGCATGATGTATTTTTAGTGTTCCTGCTTTAAAACAAAAGTCTAGTTAAACGTTTGACAAAGTATTTTTTAATTTGTTATACAAGAGAAAAAAAAATTACTTTAGTACAAAAAAATTAGTTATGAACATGTATTAATTATACTTTTAAAGGAATCAAAAGTATTAAATTACAGATTAAACACATAAAATTTACTAGTTTGAAAAAAGAATGATTTTCAAAATGCATAATAAATTACACCCATGAGAAAATTAGATAAAAATATTAAAATAAACCAAACATTTATTGTAAACATGACTAGAAGTTTTAAATGACATATCAGGTTAAGAAATCTCTTCCTACTTTTATACAAAAACAGACAATCTTAAAAGTACATATACTGTACAAGGAAAAGTTAAAGAGCAGAGCCTCATTAGAGTAAAAGTGTATTAATGGTACTCTAATATATACTGGTGTCCAAAAGCTATACATAATAGTTATTTCTACAAGTAGGGTGCAAAAATAAAGCCAGATAGAATGAAGTTTGGCACACTTCATTGAAAAAAAAACTATTATGAATAAAGGGAACAATTGGAAAATACTTAAAAATAAATCTATTGTTTGATTTATGCACATGATGCAAAATGAAGTAATAAGTTTGTCACTCCAAGACAAGAAAAACTGCTAAAACTAATTAGAAGACAGTGTGATCACTTCTTGATGCAAGGCAGTGCCAATTTAAGCTCATTTCGGGTCCTGGGCGCAGAAGATCTACAAGGCCCCCTTGGCCCTGGAGGATCGAAATTTTTAACCAGAAAATCTGGTTAAGTCCAGCTTAGCTGGGCCCCTGGGTGCCTGACCCAAGCGCTCAATGGATAAACTGGTACTGATGCAATGCAATCATCATAGCAATGTTTTGTGCTATGAATGAGAGCCTAGATCAATTGCAATGAGATTCAGCAAAATGGTTTTGAGCTCAACAATGTCCTTTGGTAGAGGCCGACAAACTGAAGTATTTTTCCCCAAGTGTATCACAAATATACTCAAGGGCCCTGGCCACATATCACATGCACTTAATATCTTCTTTCAAAATATTACTCTACAAGTTGAGAACAGTGTAGCACAGCATTGTCATCCACAAATAAGAATTTGGAAAAGATGAACATAAAGTTCCAGAACTTTATTTCTGCACCCTGTTTCATTAATAGAACCTCCTACAAAATCCTGAAAATACAAAGTATCAAGCAGATATTATGCCTGTCCACAATAGAATGCCATAACTGTCATACAAATCTTGTTCTGTGATGTTATATGGGTGGTCACACACATTTCTCATTTTCTGAAGATTATAAAATGAGAATCACTTTGTAAACTGAATGATAATTCATCAGAGAACATTACATTATTTCATAGATATTCTGTTTAGTTTCCATGTTCTCAATTCCATGGAGTTCTCTTTTCCATACAAGTCAATAGAGCATGCAAACAGATGGATGTCTGACATATAAGCCACTTTTCTACGAGTATCTGTAAGCTGTCTGCTCAGCAATAATTATTCCTATGGTTGCAGAAAGTTCTGAAGATAACTGTAGGGCACATATCATTAGTCAACATTGAGCAGTTAAAATAGAAATCAGTTTTACCAAGTTTTTGTTACTCTCTGTTGATCTTTTATTACTCTAACATAGGAAATGTTCACGGTTTGATACTATTTTGAAAGTTTGGAAATTATGCATGGTTTCACATTTATAACAGCCACTGCTGTCTGCATTGTCCACTTTGCAATTTTCCAATGATTGTCTTTTAAAAAAAAGTTGATTTATCTTGTCTTAGAGCCAAAATCAATACTTCTGCATGTTTGAAATATGTATGAATTCACTGAATACACAGACAATCACAATCGCAAGTGAGCATTCACATAATTTTACTTGAAGCATTCCCAATAGCTCTTCACATTGTCTTATCACGTTACTTACAAAAGAAATTTGCATTCACACGACCATTAACATATCAATAGATCATATATATAAAAAAAATCAGTTTGATGTTGCATTTAACTGTTTTATTTCTACAACTTCCCAATTATACATACTTTGGAACATATGTATCTGATTTCTTTAGAATATATATTAGATGCTTACTTCCCTGCTGGACCTTGAAGCTTTATTTGATACAACCCACTTTGTAATGGATGGACAAAAATGACAAAAAGATCCTTTTCTGATGTCCGAGAAATAAAGTTTGGAGGCTCTAAGCCTGTACTCATTAAAGGCAATACATCAGCTGAAATATCAATCATTAAGATTTATTAAGTACTGAAAATAAAATTAACAGATATTTTTTAATTAATTCATCCAATTTTTCTAAATAAAAATATTTACAATTTAAAAGAAATTTAGATACTTTAATTCATAAATAAGGTAATTATCATTTGTTTAAAGTGATTAATTAACGTTCCTGATACCTAACCCATACCTCATTATACAACTGCTCACTTAGTGGCGTAACGTATACCACTGCATCACAAGGAGGGGGGGGGGGGGAAAATGTTGGGGGTCCCCCCCGGGGGGCCCCTTAAAATAAACCCGGGGGGCCCAAAACCTGACTTTGCAAGGGGCCCAAATGTTCTCCGTTACATCACTGTGCTCACTATATGGTATTTGATGGCCTGTGATGTAGTAATGCAGGGTGGAGATATGGAGGTTGTAACTGCTGCTTCCCAGCCCAATGCCTAACACCAGCCTCTCTCAGAACTAGATAAGAGGGCAGGGGGCTACTGACACAGCTCGAATACCTCATTCATTAGAATCACCGCCCCCTGTACCCTTAAGGTATGTTGAGATTCTAAGCATATCACCTTTAGTAAAATAAAATTTAAATTTTTATACCTCTTTCTCAGAAAAAAAAATAATATTTGAAATTACAGCCCCTGATTTCCATAAACTTAATTTTTATCTTGTAAATAAACATTGAAATTAGAAATTCATTTTGATGAGTTGAGCCCCCCCATACAAAATTTCTTGCTACCGCTCTGCCACAAGCCAAATAACTATACAAGAAAAGGCTAAAAGTATTTTTAAAATTATTTGCTTAAGTGTTTCAAGGAGTGAAAGCCATTTGTTACAAAATACTTAAAAAAGAAGCAGCAAGCAAAGCAAACAACACTGGAACAATATCTTAAAAATGGGTCAATCCACAAAATAAAAAAGTACTGATGGCAGCATATTATAGCTTACTGATTCTACATGTTCCCCATCTGATTAAAAAAAAAACAATTTCTAAACACCATATTTTATGTTTTCATTATATATATATGATTTTTGTTTTTAATTAATGTTTATTATTTGAATTACTTCTTATTATTACTTATTTTGTATTTTCATTTGTATGCAAGTATTTTTATAAGAAATAAAAAAAAGAGTAAAAAATACTGCATTAAGTATGTTAACTAACAAAAAATTAAAACAGATCTAAATGAATTTGTACCCAAATGATTGATTAATTACATGGCTTTTTGCTTTATGGCAACTTTTGAGGAAAGAATGAAAAACGAAAGTTAAATATGAGAGTAATTATTTCTTCAAAATATTATTTTATAGACTATAACTTGAAAACTTATAAGTAGTTTCATTTATTCTTAAGAGTATATGTTTAATTACATTCATTATTTTTTTAATGAAAATAGCTCAGTAGCTTTTAACAAAGACAATTTTATGATTCAAGTGTAGTGACTAATAAGCAACTTACCAAGAGGAAAATTAATATGATCATCTAAGTTCTCTAACCATACAACCACAACTTTCATTTCACAAACAATAGCACAACTGTGCTGTCTCCCAAATTTCCTACCAGAGCTCCGTCCCTGTGATAAATCATCACCAGCATCCAAATTCAAAGACATAGCTCTAGGAATAGTAATTTCAGAGAAAGATCCAGCAGGCATTGTTCTTCTATCTGTGTCCTTTATGTCTAAAAATTATAATATTAATTAAAGACAAGTAAAGATTGATTTCATAAATAAAACAAAAACATTAACAATATCAAGTGCAAGACAAAATGCAATTTTAAAACACACCTTTATTTCTCAAAACAATGTCATCACCAAATTCCTGCACTTTTATATCCTTCCTTGAACTTTTATCTTGAGAGATAGGACTTGGAACAACAAATGCTAATTCAGATGACACATCTGACCAATAAAGAACTTTATTCTTTCCATTATACACACTAACAGTATCTTCTTCTGAAATGGGATCTGTTAGAAATAAAAGAATAATTATTTTTCCTCTAAGTAGCCTGTTCAAAGCAGCACTCAATGGAATTAAAAACATGAATAAGTAAAAAAGATCAAGCAAAATCTGTATAAAATGAAGTTGTATTTATATTATAAAACTAAGTTGTTGCATCTATATCTTTAGAACTCAATGAATTTTATAACATGCAACAAATATCAGTATTCCAAAGAATTCAGAACGACACACAACCTACCCCTTGTATCTTCCATTTAAAACTATCTTGGAGAGCAACTGAAATAAGAAAATGGAACTTTGTGTTTTGATATGATCTTGGTATTAGACCAAGGCAAAATATGTTCTTACATATCATCTGCCTTTTTAAAAATTATGGAGCCTATAAGTGTTTTAATTAGACAAAGATAAAATTAATGTGCTTTGCAACATTTTTTCCCCAAGAAGAATATTTTCTAACTATACACTTTTAAAAGAAAATAGAATCTAAAATGTTTTCTTTAATATATATATTTTAGACACCTCCTTTTTTTTTAAAACCTATAATCTTATATACTGAATGTTATATTCAGTATTATCATTCCTCAAAAAATACCATATTTAATGTGTGCCAACTTTATCGATTTATCATGCAACAAATATACAGTAGTATAATAGTTGTGAATGAAAAACACATTTAAAAAGGAATAAAAGCTACTTCCTTCAAAACCATTCAATCTTTTAAAGAACTATTATACAAATTTTAAAACGAAATTTAAAAGTTATAAAAACTATTTTTTTACCTAAATCATCTGATGGAAGAATTTTCCAAGCTGTTGAAATATGACCAGTCCATCCAGCATGTTTTTTGACATCGACAGGCCAACCTAATGATCTTAAAAATTCTAAAAAGTGAAGATGTATGTTTCTTTGAGTCTAAGGAAAGAAAAAAAAATTAAGATATTTTTAAGAGTTAACATTTTTTTATGTGTCATTAAATTATTATACAAAGTCCTCAAATTCACACTTACGACATTTTGTAGAAAACTGTCTACTGAAGTTTGTCCGCTTTTCACATATAAAATGAAAACAGTATCTGCTGTTCTACTTGGAGTATTATCTATTTCTTCTAATTTAGAAAAGAAATTTTCTGATGATTGATCTAAGGAAACCAATGATGGCAATGGTTGAGTCAAGGATTCCTAAAGAATTAAACAAAACAAAACAAAAATCACTTATTTTAATGGATTTTTTTAATTTAAAAAAATTATAATGGGGGGGGGATCAACTTTTAACCTTGTGCATTTTCACTGTTAAAAAAATACAGAGTCTAAAAAAGATTTGGAAAATATAATTTTGTGTTAAAAATTCCACACATATTATAAAAAATAGTATATCAAACTAAAACAATCTTACTGATAAATATTGAAAAGAAAATATAATACCTACTTCCTTAAAGTGAGAAACTAAAAAAGTTTTTTTCCATAAGATATTTAATTTTTTCTAGACATATTTAAAAAGTACAGAATAATTCAAATGACCTAATACATAAATTTTTGAATATTTTTTTAAATTATTTAATAAAAACAAACTTTTGCCTAAAAATAGCCAGTTAAAATAGTAAAATAATTTATTTTAGTTAGTTAATTTTTTTGATGTACATGAAAATATTTACCAAAATATAACCTCGCTACAACCAACATACAATAGATGCAAAAATTTTAAAAAAAATTTATTTTTTATTTTAAACAAGCATGTTAAATCTCTTAATCAAAAAGCCAAAATAAATTTTTAAAAAAATGCATTTATTATTTGAAAAATAAATAATCTTCTGAAAGGCATGGAAAAAAAAAATGTATTTTATAGCAAAATTATTCAAAACAGAAAAAATCCCATAACATTTATAAAAAATTATTTAACTCTAAAATATTATAATTTAAAAGAAATAAAACACTTAAAAATTACTATATTTCAAGTAAATCTTACTGTATTTTATAACCAAAATATATATAATTCGAAGAATTTTAATTTATTTAATTTTTAAATCATGTTTACATTACAAATAAAAAAAGGTTGCACATAAGTAATAAATTAAAAATATAATTGTCTCAGAAAATATTTAACTTGCCTTTAAAGCATCTGGATTCAGGAAACCAAGATGAGAAAGGAAAAGTCTTGAGGTTTGGAATTCCTGACACAAACTATCAGAATGAAAAATTCTATTAAGTTATTACGTTACACAGCACACAAAAGAAACATTAAAAAGTTTAATATTTTAATTACCTGGGAGCTTTACATTCAGTTTCTGGATTTGGATATTCATGATGCTGTGATTCCACTTGCTTTTTTACAGATGTCTCAAAACTAATTTGATTATCAATAAGTTTTAAAAATTTATCAAATTCACCAGCACCAACTTCTGAAATGTTTTCAAGAGAAGGAATGCTCTTGTCCCTGTAAGAGAATGACAGAAAATAACTTTTATATAAACTCCAACATAGAATTATAAATTTCTAAATTTTCATTACTTGATGGAATTTTTTCAGAATGTTTCAATACTTATATAAATTACGACATTTAAAATCTTATGGAAGCTATCATTAGAAAGATATTGATAAAAATATAAGTGTTCCTTGCTGATTTTGATTGACATTATTTAACACACAGGAAGAAACTCCCCCCTCAATTTTTTTTTTCATACCTTGAAAAATCTCCCTTTTTAAGTTTAATATATCTATGGAAACAAGGAAAATACTTTATCAAAATGGAATTTAATATTTAAAATACTGAATTTAAAACGTTTTATTGACAAGTAAAAATTCAATGAAAAATGTACTTCTAAATAAATATTCTATGATAGAGGAATTTTTTAAAATATTTTAAAAATTTAAACAACTTAAAAGCAAACATTATGCTTTCTTACATGCATTTTTGGTTAAAATATCCAATAACATAGGTACATTTTTCATACACAAATGAACATGTACTTCAGCACAATATTTACACACTTTATATATTGGGATATTTCATTTATAGGTATTTTGCTCACTTTTAAGCATACCTTTTATCTTAATTTTATTGAAATATTACAATTTTATTATGACAGATTGGAATTCCTTCAAACATATGGTATATTGGTCAACTATTACTTAATGTAAAAAATATACTTATATACTAGCGGCCCCGACAGATGTTGTCCTGTACACATGTCTTAAATATGAAAGTTGCAAACTTTTTTGAATAAGTTGTAACAATCTGGACAGTTTCGATGAAATTTTTTATAAAGAAAGTTATTACAATACCTGACATTATCACATGTACAGTTACCACAATTCGACCTATCAATTGTGTGTGAGTATGTATTTACTATGAACTAAGTTGAACATAAAAGCTATTCTGAATAGAAACTTAAACTTGTTTTGATTAAAGGGTAAAAAAGATAAAACTCGAGCTATTATTAAAACATGTATAATATTTTTGGTTAATCCTTGAGGAGTATAAGCAAACAAATGCGATTGTTTGCCAAACTTCAGACATGCAACATATAACTGGCCGTGCGAAAAGCAAGGGTTTTCTAAATCTAAGCCACAAATTGTCATTGTTTGACCTTGTGACTTATTAATGGTCATAGCAAATGCCAAGCGAATTGGAAATTGCAAACATTTGAATGGGTAGGTGAGTCTGAAAGAATCATTGGGATCTGTGGTAGAAGTACAACTTTACCTTGAAGTTTGTGCTCAAAATAGTGGCCTCAAGAATATTGCCCATGATTTTTTTTATGAACAATCGCGCCCCCTTACATTATTTTGGCGCATTTTTAACTAACGGTGATATTGGACCGAATTGTGAATCTAAATCATTCTCGAATCCACTTGAACTCACACAAAAAATATCATCCAAATCGGTCCAGACGTTTAGGAGGAGTTCAGTTACATACACACGCACAACATACACACGCACAGAAGAATTATATATATAAAGATTTATGCCGTATCGTGGCAAAATGAATAATCCTTCCGATTCTGTGATTATTTTTTGTCTGATTTTGATAGAAAAATTAGATTTCAATTTTAAAAACAACGAAAATATCGGAAAATGCTCCCCTCTTCTTTCTTTATTATGCGTTTTAAGGTTTTTAATTAATATCTTTTAAAATAATTGCGATATTGGACCGAATTGTGAATCTAAACCATTCTTGAATCCACTTGAACCCACACAAAAAATTTCATCAAAATCGGTCCAGCCGTTTAGGAGGATTTTAGTCACATACACATGCACTGAAGATTTAGATTTATATATATAAAGATTATTTGAAAAGATATTAATTAAAAACGCTAAAAAGCATGATTCGTCTGCATTTTTGTAACAATGAAGACCCGGTTTGATCAATTCGGCTGAAAATCGATTTTCGACGCCAACTTACGTCATTTTTATAACAATAACGTTGTTACAACAATGCAGGTGAATATTGAGCTGAATATTTTTAATGTTTTTAATTAATATCTTTTTAACTAATTGCGATATTGGATCGAATTGTGGATTTAAACCATTCTCCAATCCACTTGAACCTGCATAAAAAATTTCATCGAAATCGATTCAGCCGTTTAGAAGTTTAGTCACATACACACGCACAGAAGATTTTTATATATATAGTCATACTGACAATATAGAATTTTTTTTCAATCATCAATTTTTCCCTCCCTCTAACAAATGCTTATTTATCCTTATTACCATTTAGAAAAAGAAAATCTATAAACTACCAAATAAATATTTTGTGCTCATTTCTAAGTTACTGATATATTGGCAACTTTCCCAAATGGTATTAACACATTCAGAAAATATAGCAGTTTTTTAAACAGGTACAAAATTTTAAAAAGAAACATTTATATGTCTATAAAAAAATCAAATTATAAAATCAAAAACTCACGAATGACACAATGGAATTTTGTCTACTGCTTCAGGAAAATAACGTTGCTTAATATTATGAACTGTTCCAACATCATTCATAGGTAAAGGTCGACCAGGATTCACAGCATAATGTTTGCTACAAGACTGAAAACACAAATAGTAAATAGTATAGGGCAAATACTTAAGGAACATATTTATGTTTCTAAAATATAAATACTTATATTTTTTCGATTTTACAAGAGTAATTTATATTACAAACTTACTTTATGATGAGGTAAATGACGCAATTGAACACACCAAGCATGTCTGCCAAAAGGCCCTCTAATTAAAGCTGTTAATGTTGGTTGAGGATCTGAAATTTTTTTTTCTTTAGTAACAAATGATGACAGTGTAGTATTTTATTTATTCTGAAAGACTCATATCCTATCTCATACACTCATATTATCCATATTCCATTACATAATTTATGCACATTTTTTATTTGTTCATAAATTTTCATACGTAATAGTAAGATTACAATTCATATAGGATAAATTATGATACATTTAAATTCTTAAAAAATATTTCAGGGTTCTCTCATTCTTTTTTTTTTTTTTTTAAATACAAGAAAAAGAAATTTTAAGGTTATAACACTCATTGAAGAATTTGTTATTAACAGCAACCATTATTTTATATCTTCAATAAAACCTCTACTATTGGGGAACATCTCTCCCTACTTTAAATAAGATATTTAAAAAAAAAAATTACATAAAAAGAAAGTAATAAATAAACAAAATTCAATGTGTAACATATTGTAGCAACTTTTCAAACAAATAGGAATAAAATGTCATTTTACCTTGTTCGTTCCCCAAATGCTGCTCCAATAAGGCTAAAATAATACAATTGTCCAAAGCAAAATATCGAAAATGTTTCACAACTTCTTCCCTCGTCAACTGATCATCGTTAAGATTCTTGCATTGTTGAAGAAGAGATTTTTCATCCAAAAGAGAGGAAAGGTTTTGAGAACCACAGGGAGGTGGAAAATAGCCCTAAAACATAAACAGTGAATCTAAATTAAAATTTTGGTGCTACTTTCTGTAAGTTTTTTATTTCCTCTTTATTTGATTTGAACATATTTACTACGTTTTAAACATACAAAAATTCATATGAAACATGAAAATAACCTAAATTTTTGAATAAAAATATTTGATTTTCAAAATAATAATAGATCTTATGAATTACTGTGACGTACAACATAATCAAGCATGCACGCTAAGACTGCTTCGGCAGCATCTTTTACCCGCATTGATGCAGGTTTCAATTCTTTGTCACCTTTCAACTTTGGAGGATCACTTCGTTTAGGCTGTGAAAAAATAATGAAAATTTTAAGAATAAAATACAAAACTTAATAATTTTTAAAAATTAAGAAATTTTTTTAAAAAATCAAAATATTTGAAATTTTTTCAAAAATAAATTAATAGAAATATATAAATTAAATATTTTAAAAATAATTTAAAAGCAAAAGTTGAATAAAAAAACTTTGACATAAAACTAAGAACACACAGAATTACTATAATTATTTATCAACAAGAAGAAAAAAAATTACTTTACACCTAATTCAATAATTTTTTTTTTTAAACAAGAAATAATATATAATAAAAAAAATATTACACAAAATAAAATAACAGTAACATTACACTACCTGAGATTTAGAACCTGATATACCAAGCTCTACAACTTCAAGAACAGTATGTACAGTTTCTTTATCATTCAGAAGATCAGGATGCTCAACAAGCCAAGTAGTAACACATTGATAAGCTGCCACAATTGTAGAATGTAAATCCTTTGAATGTGCTGGAGGGGGTCTAGAGCATTGAAATACAATGTAATCACATATCCACTTCACAGCCCGTTTCCCTTCCAAGGAATCTAAAGTTTTATTCAAAATTATTTTTATTTTAAGAATTACCATAGTTTTTTTTTTAAATTAAAAAAAAATCAAACACATCTTTTAATAACTTATACTGTATTTACAATGACATTATTTTATTAGTCTAATAATTTATAACAAACATTTAACATGGAGAAAAAAATCTACAAAAATTACATGCATTATGTAATTACAGTTAATTAATAATCAGATAAAAATTTAACTAATAAAATTAAAAAAATAAATCAGAATACGAATTAGAAAATGACATAACACAGTTATCACACACATAAAAATAACTAACCTGTAGCAATTTTCACTAGTGATGCATTAAAGAAACACAAATATTTAATTATTTTAAGTAACATGATACAGTATTATGTGACAAACACAATAAATTGGAAAGTTTTCACAAATATTAGAATTATTTTCATAACTAATGCATTAATATGAATGATATACAATTGGATACATTAACATAGGGGAATTCCTTTCACGATTTTTGTAATCGTACCACACACAATCCATATAAGAAAAAAACTGTTTGGGAAGTTCACCTCGTGTTTTTAATGAGAATGAAATCAAATTTTATATAAAATACTGAAATTAGATTTTTTTACTCAAATTTAATTACAAAAAAAAAATCCAGAAGTTTATTTAAATTGAAAGAATAAAAAATTTAAAAAGCTGTTAAATTGAATATTTTGTACTAATAAAGCATAAGTATTTGAACTCTCTCTCTACTATACTCTGAGGATATATCACATATTAACAAAGTAAATTTGCAGTAAAATCAAAATTGTAGAGATTTAATGCATTCTTTTCTGTCATTGAGGAGTTTAAAAACAATTCACAAAAACATTTCATAAATTCTTATAATACAAAATGACTGTTAACAAAAGTGAGAATGAAATATCCTAATCTTAATTTTTTATACCAAACTTTTAATGTTCTTTTAATTTATTTGAGTAATAGTTTATGCATGATTCACATTACAAAACATTACTGTTAATTATTAAGCTCTATTATAATACACTTAACAATTGATAATTTTAAAATTACATTTCATTTTTCTTTGCTACTTACCAAAATACTCTAAAAAATTGGAAAAAATGCTTAAAATATAGTAATTTTACTTCAGATGACCATTATAACTTATTTGATAATTTTAAATTCAAACAAATGGATTCTAGCAGTTATACTTTCAACTAACTAGAAATTCTAAGTAGCAATATCAAAAGGTTGCTTCAGAAGTAAGAAATTGGTAACAAAAAAAAAAAAAAAAAAAGATTTTTTACTTTTTGCTGCTTTTTCAATAATTTTACAAACATACATCAAAAAACTATTTTAGATCCAAAAAATTAGAAAAATATTCTAAAAATTGAAACATTTTTATGCTAAAAACACTGTGTTCTTAAAAACTATGCAAAATAAAGATTTTCTCCCTTCTTAACAATTTGTATAAAAAGTAATATAATATAAATACAAGCAAAATAATTGGCATGTTTGAAAATCTTTATTCTTTATCATGTTTCCAAACAATTTCATATATCATATCTGAATATGTGTAGAATGCAATTTAATCTTTCATTAATATTCTTTAATTAAATTAATTCACAGAAAACTAAAGAAAATAATAACCTGCTTGAGGTAAATGAATGCGAGCTAAGCCAGACAATACTTCAAGAGCAGCAAGAGAAACATTGAGATCAGTCATCCATGATGATATCAAACGATGGCATATTAAATATGTTGCACGCAAGAATAATGCATGCGTTGAATCTGCAACAAAAAATAGTAAAGGAACGTTTACAGCAAATACTGCAGTTATATTATAACAGCATTTTAAGCAAAATACTTTTTCGTACAAAAATGATAAGTTCATTTCCATTATTCTAAAACAGGGCTGGCCAACTCTTTGGGAAGAGCGCCACTATCTGATTTAAAGAAACTATGCATGTTACTTCTAACAAGTAAAAAAATATGAAAAGTGGGAAAATGTTACTTATAGACTTGTTATGGGACTTTTACTCAAATAACATATTTTTTATGCAATGCAGTCTAAGTAGTGGAAATTTAAAAATAATATAATAAACAAGACAAAAGTACAAACTTAGGTTTTATTATTTATTAACTTTTTACAGATTCAATCAATTAAGTTATGTATAAACTATAAATATGTTAATTTTTAAACAATCAGTACTTGCTTAATGTGGCTTCTAAATTTGTAGTTTTTTTACTAAGTAATCTGTATTAGTATTAGTTGTCTCTCTCTGTTCAAGAAACTAACAAAATTAGCTTGTTTTAGGTGCATATGTTAATTTTGAGTTGATATTTGGATTTTATGTAATGTGTTTATAATAAAAAATATTTGTTCACAAGCATTTGTTGATCCAAACTTATAACAATACCTGACATCAAAATCCTGTAAATTTGGAAAATTGTTTGTTAGTATAAATTTCCAAACATCTGCATAATTCAGATCACTTAGAGTTGAAATAAGTTCCTTATATTCACTTTTCAGCTTAACATGGTGCTGAAGGTCAACAATTTCGATTTAGATTTTAGGGTGATAACAATTAACGTCTAGCACAGAAGCTAAAAAAGGATATGAGAAACAATCAGCATTTTTTTTTATCTTGGAAATCATCAAGCCTAGCACAGAATGAATCCTGCAAAATGGATATCAAATTTTTAAATCTATCATATCTTGAAGCATTATTAATTTTGGCAGATAGCTCCAGTATTAATGTGAAATGTGTTAATCTTATTTCCTCAAAATCAAGACAAAAAAATATAAGCTTGTTCACAAAAGAAGATGTAGGACCAACTAGGTTAGGAAAAATAAAATCTTTTCCTTGGAATCTTAAATTTAAATTGTGTTCAATAATATTGGTAAGAAAAGTTAAAGCCCATAGCCACACATGTGCACAACCTTCATTCTTGAATAACAAACACTAACTGCGCAGTTCATTGCTTTCTTCTGGATATTTTAAAATATACTCCCTCTTCTAAAATTTCAGGAGTTCACTTTCTTTGTATTGCCAGCTTGCACAACAATGAAGACTATTATCTGCATAATAATTTTTTTCTGTAATTCAATTAATAAGGCATATTTAAAATATATTTTCAGGGGGGTTTTTTTCAGAGGTAACTGCATTTTAATAAAATTGTTAAAAAAACTGTGTCTAACTGTCTTTTATTTTATCTTTTCAAATTTTTCAAAAAGTCATCACGTGCCACCCTGTGGTACACGTGCCGCAGGTCGGCCACCCCTGTTCTAAAATGTATCAATATTATTCTATATTTGTTTCCATAATATTTTATAATAAAAAATTACAACATTGAATAAATAGGTCATTTATTAATAATATTGAAAAAAATATGGGAAAAAAAACAAAGAAATTATGAAAAAACTTAATAATCTCAAAGTTTACATTTTTTTTTTTATTGAAAACAATTATAAATATATATTAAGTTTACATTTGACTGCAAAAAACATACTTGCTGACAGTTAAAAAAAGTTTATAACAAAAGTTTAATTTTTTTAAAAAAATCACTGATGTAGCTGTTTTGCTTCGCTTTTTAAAACAAATAATATTGCTGAGGAATTTAATTATATATAATTGTATGGAAACAAAGAAAATTATACTTGTATATAACAATTATTTTAAATTCATCAAACTTTAACTTACAATATTGTTATTTGTTATTTTTAGTTGAAAATATTTAAGAATAATTGCATCTCATACAATACAGAGATTTTAAAAACACCTCATAGATTCAAGATTAAAACAATACAATTTTTTTCTTATCACAATGACAACATTAAACATAACAAATATACAAAATGAAGGGCATGCTGGATAGTAACAATAACAATCAAGGTATTTCAAAATCAAAAAACACTTGAAACATCACAGGATTACAAACGCATTTGTCAAACAAAATCTTTGGAAATGACAAAGTTACTTTTCTTTTAAAATCTTGTTAGCTCCTTTTAAATTAGATATTAAAGTAATGCAATGTTGCTAAAAAAAATTCTAAATATGTAATGAGTTTTTCTCAGATACCATTAATGGACTAAGTTTAACTGTTGATTTATTCTAATTGCAAAAGCTGATAATTATATTTTCATACATCCAAGTTTATCTCTCAAAACATTTTTTTTAAAAATTAACAATGGGGCATTTTTAAAATCTTAATAGTCAGAAAAGGGTTGATACCATACTTCAATTACTTTTACAAGACAGTTTATTACGACTTAAGAAAACCAACTGATGTCTTTCATGGAATATTCAACCAATAAAATATATACATGAACTGTGATGTTTTGTTTGACAAATGATAAAAATTACCAAAATAAAATACACACACACACTTAAGCAGAATTGCATGAACATCAAAAAGGGAAAATAAAAGGAAGAAAAGGATAAGAGAAATACACCATAAAAATAAAGTTTCACAAAACAAAAACAAACAAAAAAATCACAATACAATAATCCATCACCAAAAAATTCATAGCGCTTGAGGCAAAAAGAAAATTAAAAAAAAAATAAAACCACAGATTCCAAGGCCAAGAGTAGAAGTTTCTTTTGAAATTTGCATTATAAGTTCTTAATTTTACCATCAATTAGTAGTGGAAAATCTGTACGAAGTAGGTTGTCAAGATCAGGACCCAAACTGCTGCATTCAGATGAGCCTAGGGAATCACAGCTTTCTGCTACTTCTGTCTGTAGTTCTGAGGGAACCATCAGAATAGCCAAAAATGTTACAATTTTCTAAGCCAAGTATTTCATTAAACAATAATTAAAGGGGATTTCTCACCTTCATTGCATGGATAAAGGAAAAAACTGATGAATTTCATCACATCAAATTAAAAAAGATACCATAATTTTGTAAATAAATTTTATAAATTAAGTTAACTTCACACTAAAGAAAATTTTTAGTATCAGATATAGTTTTACAGATATAAATATAAAATGAATATTTTTTTTTTTTACTTTTTAAAAACAAAAAAACTCTTTCTCAATAGAAAAGAAAAAAAATGTGATTAAGGCAAGCAAAAAGGAAATACATATGATATATTTTTGCTTTAAAGAGACTATATAATTCAATTAAAAAAAATTTTATTACCAAATTTTTTGATTAGTTTATTAAATACTAAAGCATGGCAAAGGCTCCAGGTTTTTGAATTTTATATTATTTTAGTTAAGTTTAATCCTCAGTAAATTTATATTTCATTTTATATAAATTTATTTCAAAAGGAATGGAATAACTTAAATCCATATACAAATCATGAGGTGTTCAATATATCAAATACAAGAACAAAAAATTAACATATTAAATACTTGACAATGTAACAAAACAAAAATAGGATTATCACAAAACATTAGGAAATTTCAAATATAAATTATTCATTTTTTGTTAAAAAGAAAAAATGAATAGGAGTTTTCACAGGATGTTACAGGTTTGGTTTTTTTTTTAAGATTTAACTAATGTTACACTAATTTCACACAAGGCTTTTGGAAATGGTATGATAGAATAAAATCATACAATATAATATTGTAATTGTATGGTAATAAAAAAGACTATGCTTTTACAACGATATAGTACAGTTCAATAAATTACATACCAGAGGATAAAACACTACTAACAGATTCCACACTAGCATTATCATTCAAAGGCGGCTGAGTAATTTGCTCAACTTCTTCACTAGCGGCAGAATCTTGTATATAAAACAAAAGACCACCTAAGAAAAGTAACAGACTAGCTATAATAATATCTAATATAAATTTAATAAAATTTAATATTGTATATATTTACAAAATAAAACACAAACATCAATGCAATTTTAAAAAATTGACAGTATTTTTCTTGATAAAAATTCAGAACATGAAGTATTTATTTGCAAATAAAATATTTTGATTTTGAAAAAGATAAACAAAACATAGCATAGAATATATAGCATAAACAAAATATAGTTAAAATATTCTTAAATTAGCAAATAGATAAAAATATTTAAACTTCCTTTTGCTGTTGAAATTGTTTCATTTTGGCTTAACTTGATTAAAGGTAAAAAATATTTTCAACTCTATGTAGATTAAGAAATGCGATTATAATGTGGTAATTCTTTATTTTACTTTATATATATGATTTGTAAATTTTTACAATAAGTATGTTTACTAACAAATGTAAAAGTTTTACAAGATATCTAAAGTGAAAAGAAAGATGTTACCTAGTAACATATGAATATTTAATGATTCAGTTTCGACTTGCAATGCATTTATGAGAAGATTCACTAATCGTATTCTAAGCGATTGAAATGTGAAAGTGCTTTTGTCATTTCCTGACAGACCTGAAAAACAGAATAAGTTTCATTAATAGCTCAACAAAAAATAAAACCAAAAACATAAATAATTATTAGCAGTGCATATTTATACTAAAACTGAAGTAACTCAATATGCAATAGGCTAAGCATAACATAAAAAGGGAGGAAATGCAAAAATTTGCCTAGAAAAACTCAGTATTAAAACAATTTCAAATTAATGAAAATTTGAAACATTTTATTTTAACAGGAGACTCTAAACACTGACGAATACCAAATGCTTAGACCTATGTATAACTAACACAATCCAAATTATGTATGTACAGTCACAGCTAAGAAATATGCCATATTCTGGTAACTCAGTAGAATATGGGAGTATAATCTATTCTGGCTGTTGGTCAATATATAAAAGGAAGAGTTTGAAAAGGCTAGCTTTGAAATATGAAACAATCATTCACGTGACTTCTTAAATATGGGAACAAAATAAATTTTTTGAGAACAAAGCAACACTCTGGAAAAATGAAGAAATAAAAGCACACATAGCCATCTTGAAACATATTTAGCTGAATTTATATGGTGTCAAGATAAAGGAGATAGTTTTGAAGTTATTCTCTTAATTCAGTTGCACATTGAATTTTTCACTCATAGACAAGTCACAGAGTAAAATTTAAAAAATAAGGTAGTGCAGAAATGTATGTACATAATACATAACTTTTTATTTTGTAAATCATCTTTCCTCGCCCTAATGAAAAAGTCGCCCAAATTCACCAATCTAGCAGTTGCAGTAATAAACAAGTACCCAAATTTTTACAAAAACTGCAGTGATTCAATCCCAAAAGCAAAGTTTGATTAAAATCCTTGTTTCTAGACAAGAAATTGATACCTTCACTTCAATCATAATAATTCTAGCATATTACATAGAAATATAAGCAAGTTATTTACTCTTGATGGGCAAATTGAAAAAATGCAGAGGCAAGGGTAACATAGAAAGTAGCAAATGAATAGCGGAATGTCGAAGTTCAGCATGAGCTACCAGAGGACTTTGCCTGTAAAAAATACACATATATATAAATATAAAGTGAAAATACAAAAACATTTAGTTTTTTTTTGGTATCGATATTTTAATACTTTTTCTTATTTTAAAAATACCATCATATTACTATCTAAGAGAAAATACAAATATTCCAACCACAAAATGTGGATTGGAATTACCTCACAAATTTGCTATCAATATTTTTTGAGCATTTTGCTTTTGATATTTCAACAACTTAACTTTAAGCCAATATGGTAATATAACTATACATGATTATAAATACTTTACTATTTGATACATTGGCGTAGTTAGTTCTGAATGGCCCTGTATCAAAACTCCATCGGGCCCTTTTTTAGAAATGGAAGCCCTGTTATTGGTAATATAGTTATACATGTTGAGGCCCCTGTAGCTTGGGGACCCTGTATCATTGATACGGCTGATACAACAGTAGCTTTGCCCCTGATTTGATACAAAAGTATATCATAAAGACGGACAGCAATCAGTTGGCCATAATTTGCTCTTCATCTATTAGGATTTGGCAATCACATCCTCACTTGCTATAGAATTTAGTAAATTACCAAAATTGCTTTTTATCATGTGTGTGATTGTAATTACTATATGAATATGCCACTATATTTTTCGTAATACCTTAACTTTAAATCTTTTATTTGCTTTCAGAAGATATTAATTACTGTAACAAAATTTATGAAGTATTTTATCTAATAAATTACTCATTGTTGCCGTAAGAATAAATTCAGCTACTTCTACAAGCCTTTTGATCTGTACTGAACCCATATATTAATCATTTTAGAACTAAAAAATTATATATTTATCAGATAAAATTTTGTCAACATTTCATAATTATTTTTAAAATATTTGTTTAATAAAATATTTTCCAAATAATAAGACAAGTAAACTTCTGAAAAGAAAAATATTTTTGAAATCAAACCATTAACTCATAAAAAATATATCTAAATTTACCTCATTTTCATTTCACCAGGTAAAACTAGTTCTAAAGCTTGAAGGAAATCTGGTAATAAAACCATTACACCATCCAGGTCTTTACGAAGCAAATCACTTGAATTAAGAAGAATACTTGCTAACATTTGACCTCTTGCCTAAATTGGTTTTATTCAAAGGAGAGGTAAAAGTTATTTTTGTTAAAAAATTAAAAATTCCATTACTTTAATACACATAGTTACATTATTTTCCATGCTAAGTAAAACATAGACATTCTTAAAAATAAATGCTACAAAATGCAATTATACTAATGGCATTTTAAAAAAACAATGATTATATTTTTAATAAAACAATTGTAAATTTAATTTTTATTAATATACAATTATAAAACATAATTTTTCAAAATGTACTTCTATATAATACATAATATAATTACTGTGCCACCAGAAAGACCATACTGCAATGCCGAGTAGAATCTAGCAAGGTACACTGGTAGTATCTCTTCACCAGTACGCTTTGCACAAAATATTCGACATAAAGAGCCAACAGCTTCTGCTTGACCAGATTCAAAGTTTTCTAAGGTCAAATTAGATGGTATTTCAAAGGATTCAAGCATAGGTGCAGAGCTTTGTCTACTATCCAGGACCAATGAACTGGGTCTTCGTAAACTGTTATCACTTTCTATATAGAAATGAAACAATATTAAAATTTTCAAATTTCTTGAGATGAATTTAAAAAATCTACAATTTAGTGATAAAATTTGTTCCAACAACCTCTATTATTATTTCTAAAAAATATATTCATATTTTTTGTCTTTACATGAGTTAATATTCTTTTTAAAGCCCAGTGGCTGAGTAGTAGTGCATCACGCTTCCAAGCCACAGGTCTGGAGTTCAAATCCTGGGCTGGACAAGGTTGACTCAGTTTTCTATTCCTTCAGTGGGTTGATAAATGAGTACCAAGCTTACTTGGGAACTGAACACTGCGGTTTCGCATCAGACTGACTACTTGGCCGAAACATCTGCACATGCACCCCAGCACCTAAAGTCGCGTATACTGAGATAGGTACAGTAGGCCTTGGCTTTTATGGGCTGTTGCACCACTGAGTTCAGTTCAGTATTCTTTTTAAATGTTAATATTTGATAAGTTTCTTTTAACATATTATTCTTGTAACTAGATTTTTTTAAAAAAAATTTTGGAATAAATTTTATTATTTCAAATTTATTTAATTCTCAAAATTAAAATACTTAAAATAATTAACAAGATTTAATACTATATTTTAAGTCAGTTCATTATATGACAAACCTTTAATAGAATTAAAATTAATTTAATATTAATTAAATTGATTTAACATGCTTAATTGAAAATAGCATGAAAAAGTCTTATAGATAGTAAAATGTATTTATTAACATTTTTTGTAAGGATTTATATCTGATATATACAGAGAGATATGAAGAAATATTGAATGAAATAATAAAATACTTACGTTCTGAATTTGAAGTAAAAGATGTCATATCTGATCCAACAAGAGCTGCTTCAAAAAGCCAGGAGCCAAAAAGATGTAGAACTGAATTACATTTTGGACGAGAAGGGGACAAAGGCAAACGAAGAGGAGGTGCAGTTGATGTTGTTGGAGTAGATATTGGAGATTGCTGAGGTGTTTGCTGATTTATTAATTGTTGTTGCGATTGTGATAAGAGAAGATTCTGATTAGTCCCAGATTTGACAGAAGTCAGATTAGAAATCAGACTGCTTTTCTGCACATCTAAAAGAAATTAAAGTATGTAAAGGAGGAATTACACAATAATTACATTAAATGCTGAAGCCACATATTTCTTGTAAATATTCATGCATCAGAAAAAGTGTAATGGACTTTTAGTAGGGTCAATAAATATCTAAAAATAACCATCTGTTGTAAAGAATGTGTATGATATTTTATGTTACACCTATACTTACATTTGTATTGTAACAGCTAATAAGTTAAATTTATTTTAAAAGTATGTAAAAACTAACAATAAATTTATCTTCAAGAATGTTTATACATTGCAACCATATTAGTGTATTTAATTTGTGTGATTTTTTTTTATCATAATTTGATGTTGCACACAGAACTTTTGATCAAATGACAAGGACAATACTTGAAATGGCACCCCAAACTTTGGGGTTCAAACTCCACCCTTTTACACTAACAGATTTTTAATTTTTAGCAAAGAGATTACACCAATGCACATTCATCTGTGTGCTTTTGAGAATATAACTCCCCCATAAAAGAAGTTTATGCATGCCACTGCTTGACAGATTTAACATGCATTATTTCCTCTACACAACAGACTTTCAGTGGCACTAGGACGAACCCACAACTGAACAACACAAGCCAAAAATTTGTGACTATGACCACTTGGCTACCATAGTCAAGCCATGTAAGTAAAAGTAGGGTTGCTTTCCCGAGATCCTGGGAAATTGTAAGATTTTCATTCTTCTTGTATTCCTGGGAATCAAACTTGGTTCCAGGGATGACATGTAGCTGAAATAAATAGTGAGGTAGTTGTTATTTTTTTAGTGAACTGTGAATTTCAACCACCGATGTAAATTTTAACTGATGCCACAGTTGCAATTAGCCACCATTGACCCTGAATTCCTTGGAAGGAGAATCCCCAGTAGAGAGTAAAAGTGTAATAAGAGAAAATGCAATGCCCATATAGAGTTAGTGAGAATTTCTGAAGGAAAAAGTAAAAAAAAACTATTTGCCTTGATTAGTCCCTGTTTATCTTTAGAACATCACTTCACAAAAGGAAATTATTTAGTTTTTAAGGAAACGTTACTTCATAGTCTA
Source organism: Trichonephila inaurata madagascariensis (assembly GCA_019973955.1). NCBI lineage: Eukaryota > Metazoa > Arthropoda > Arachnida > Araneae > Nephilidae > Trichonephila > Trichonephila inaurata. The sequence continues at coordinate 210,388 of BMAV01007923.1, forward strand.
CCAGCACATCCAATCTGGTATCTAGATTTATTTGTCTTAGGATAGTGTAAGTATTTAAAATTCTTATTAATTCTGATTTATTAATTTAATATTTTTCTTCTGTTATTTTTTTTATTATAAGCTATTTAATTGAATCAGCAATTTGAAGAAGGGAATGAACTCCCTGAATATAATATGAATAAAATGAATGAATATAAAAATTTCTGAATATCTAATCTGATTAAATCACTAAAATGCAAATAATACTAAAATGCAATTCTTTAATAAATTAACATAGTTTAAAATCCTAAACTTACTTCAAATACCTATCTATGTCAAAAGAATAATTTAAAAGAATTCTAAATTCAAGTTGCTTTTTAATAGAAATTCATCAATGTTTTATTTCTTTTACATGTTTCTCAATATATGTTTAAAAATATATTACATATATTTACTTTTATTAACAGGATCTTTTGGGAGATTTTTTGAAAATCCTCTTCTATTATGAGGTGGTGTACTTGATGTTGAAGAAACTGTATGGGAATAAGTTCTTGGAATGTGAGCAGGTTCTTCAGCATCTAGCTGAGCTATACCTAATTATAAATAAATTACATAATTATCAACATAACCAATCCTAATTTCTAATGAAAGCATGGTAATTTTCTTAAATATATTTTTATATTATATGAGTTTTTAAAGTATTAACTAAAAACCGCACAAACTATAACTACATATAAAAAAGAACATATACAGGATGAGTACAAATGATGGACCCGATTTTAAAAAATCATATTTTTGAAATTACTTCATATATTACAATGAATGATGCATGAATGTAAAGAAAAATATGCCAGGGGTTTTTTCCACCAATGATCAACAGCACATTCAAAATTGCTGTGAGTGAAATTCAATCATGGCAACAGTAACAAAGAAAAGTTTTTGCAAATTAGAATATGTACATGGTTTTTCAACTATTTCAGTGCATTTAGAAATTGTAATGGAAAAGAAGCATCAATCAACAAGAGCACTCTGTGATGGTATCAATTTAAGAAAACAGGTTGCTTATGTAAAAAGAAAAACAGTAATTGTCCAAGCATCTTGGAAAAAGCAGTGGAAATGAGACAGAGATTGTATGATAGTTGCTGCCTGTATACTTGGAATGCCCCAGAAAACAGCAAGGGAAATTTTACAAAAAAAATTGAATTTCACGCTGTGTCATTTTTAATTGATACAACAAATAACAGAGAATGACAAACATATGTGCAGCATTGTGAACCATTAATAGAGTGATTCTACAAAATGGGTAGAGCAAACTGGATTACAGATTGGATGCATGCCATGTAACTAGAGGGTCACACATCAAACATTAGTAAAAGAAAAAAAACTTGGTATATTTCTCTTTACATTCATGTATTGTAATATGTACAGCAGTTTTGATATACAATAGGATTTTTTAAAATCGAATCCATCATTTGTACTCGCCCCGTATGATTTTCTAAGTTGAGTGTACGTAACATATTCAAAAACATTAAGTTGTATAAAAAAAAATAAGAACAAAAATTTGTACTACTTGAAAGCAAATTGAAATTATTTATATGCTTTGGAATGTTAATCAATACACAAAATATGATTCAACAATAAATATAGATACAAAAATCACATAAAAATATTGAATTCTTAACCTGGTCGGGACAAAGCGATTTTTCCTGTCCTTCATTTAAAAAATTCATATAAAATCATTTCTGTAATACGAGGGTGGTCTGAAAAATTTCCGACCTCAATGTGAAGATAGCAGCACTTGTCAATAAAAGCTAGAGAACTTCGTTGTTCATCTATTGACAGTTACTCAACAAAGATTTAGCCATTTCGGACGTGCAGTTGCTATGTAACAGTTGTTTGAGTGAGTTAATGTGAGTGTTTTTGTGAAAATGGACAAAAACGAGTATCGAGTTGGCATTAAATATTTGTTTTTGAAAGACAATACGCCTAACGCAGATCATAGATGAGTTGGATTCTATGTATGGCAACTCTGCACCATCATTTATCACAGGGAAATTTTGAGCAGCTGAATTTAGACATGGGCGTAAGAGCTTGGGAGACGTTGAACGTTCGGGACGTCCAAATACTGCACCTACCGATGAAAACATAGCCAAAGATCACCAAATGGTGCTAGACGAAACCCAAATTAAAGTGAGAGAGATAGCAGAGGTTATGAACATGTCAAAAGAACATGTTTGTCACATATTAAATCAACATTTAGGCATGAGAAAGCTGTCTGCACGTTGGGTGCCACGTTTGCTCATGTTAGACCAAAAATGTGTTCGAATGAGCATTTCAAACGCTCTGTTGGCACAGTTTAGGCGCAACAAATACGAGTTTTGGCATCGATTAATTACTGTAGATGAAACTTGGATACACCATTATATGCCCAAGACAAAAATGCAGTCCAAACAGGACTGCAAAGAGGGAACCAGCTCCAAAAAAAGCAAAAACTGTTTTTTGGGCTGAGAAAGTGATGGCAACTGTTTTTTGGGTTATTTTAATCGATTATCTTTAAAAGGGAAAAACCCTTACAAGAGCATACTACACATCATTACTTAACAAGCTGAAGGCAGAACTTGCGGAAAAACGGCCACATTTGCAGGAAAAGAAAATCCTGTTTCCCCAAGACAACCCACCGTCTCACACCTCAGTGGTTGCCATGGCGAAAATCCATGAATTACGATTTGAACTGCTTGACCATTTCTCGTACTCACCAGATCTAGCCCCAAGCAACTTCTTTTTTTCCCTCATTTAAAAATTGCACTCGGAGGACAGAGATTTTCTTTAAATGAAAAGGCAATCACCTTCATAAACAATTATTTTGCAAAGAAAAACGCCGAGTACTATTTAGACAGGTTACAGAGATGGGAGCATTTCTGGGAGACGTGTGTAGAGTTACAAGGAGACTATGTTGAAAAATAAAACAAAAAATTCGGAATATCTGTGTTATATCTGTCGGAATCTGTGTTAGGTCGGAAACTTTTCAGATCACCCTCATAAAATACGCCAAAATTTATATTTTTTAATCATTCCAAACTCCCTAAGTTTCAAATTCAGATCATACCAGAGTAAGCACATGCCCCAAAATAGAAGAAAACCAATCTCGCATATCATCAGCCTAGTTATCAGAATGCGTAACTCCTTCTGGATGAACTTTACAGGAGCAAATAAAAACTGTTTATTTTTACTATGCATGAGAATTATTTCAATGCAATTATGAATCTAATAAAAATTATCAAGGAATTTAATTTTACAATTTATTTTTAGGTTTTCAAACTAGATTATTAAGAAAATGGACTTACTAAAAGTCTTATTTGGATTTGTGGAGTTACGCATTCTGATAATTAGGTCAACAATATGATATCCTGTTCACTGAAGTGATCATATGTGCGATCCTGGTCCTGAATGGGTTAAAAATATACATTAGAGGAAAACTTTTTGGAAGCATACTAAAAAATATTACCTAAAAAGACATCTACAAGATTTGATATCCCTTTCATTGCTTTGTAAAAAATTTGTGGTAAAACAGCTAAACAAGGATGTTGACAAGGATCAATAACCATTTCACTGCTCAGAGCAAAATGATAAAATTTTGGTGTTTGACTTATTACTTCTGGTCTACAAAGATCCACAGGATTACCAAGAGTATGCAATAATCTAAACCAAGCTTGAGCAATGCATTCATTGCTCATATCTGCAGGAACTAGATGGGAATCTTCATCGGCTATAAATAAAGGAATGTTCCAACATTGAAAATAGTAATTATAATGCAACTGCAGTTTATACGCATTTAATATAATAAATCAAATCTTAATTTTAAATTAAAAAAAAACAATTTTACATAAATAAAATATTAGGGAACATTGATCTTTCCTCTCTCTGCAACAAATTTCCTCAGGAAAGATATTAGTTTCAATGTTTCCTTCAATACATATAAATGCATTTCAATTTATCAAAATATTATATCATACTATTTCAAAATTTATGAACCATTTAATTACGAATTTTAAATTATTATAAATACATGATGAATTTCATAATCTAAGTAAATATATTTTCTTAATATATAAAAAGTAAAAGTGAAAAATAGCATAACAAATTAACTAAAGGAAATTTATTGCTAATTTTTTTTCGATAAAATCAAGGATGTCACAAAAATTATATCGAGAGTCAGAATATGAAAAGGAAAAAAAAACATTTATATCCTAAAATTATTTTACCTTTTGTCTTATAAATTCAATAAAACACATGTAATCAAGTTTCATTCACAAAAGCTGCATTAAAAAAATTGTTGCTACATAAAAACATTCATTATCTATTCCAATATAAACATTGCAAAAGTTAAATTAAAAACCTGTTGTAAAGGTTAATGCATGTAAAGTCTATTAGGGATCAAAGTCATAATATTAATATAGGATGCATTTTGTGAGTGGAGAGTCAGTTTGGGTGTACAACCTCAGTATCTGACCCTGGTTTGAAATTATGAGGTATACTGGTAGCAGTTAAAAGACTTAAGAATTGGGCAAAAACAGAGAATCAAAAGCATGCAAAATAGCAAAAAAAAAACAAAGCATGTAAAATTAATATTACTTATGTGCACTGCATATATATATAATGTATATATGTATGCAGTGCACATAAGTAATATTAATTTTACATGCTTTACATATATATATATATATTATGTACATTTACATCAATATAATACATATGTATGTTGATTTTTATAAAAATTTATTTCTTAAATCAAAATATTCATTTCAAAGGAATAAAATAAACTATGTTAAAATTTTATGGTTTTGCAGTTTGGATGAAAAGTGATGCTGCTTGCTAATATTTTATGATGAAATGCTTGAATAAGTTCTAAAAATAGTCAGTTTTGGAATAAAAAAAAAAGCCAAAAATTTATAATTTTTCAAGTAAAATAAAATCTTTAGCATCAATTTCGTGAGGAAATTCGATTAAATAATTTTAATATACTTTTAGTAATAAGATGTAATCATTTTGCAAATAGAGTAATGTAATATGAAAGCAGATTTAATTATAAACTTATAGTATTAAGTAGGAGCAAAAAAAGTTTAACTGTAAATGAAACATTTTATACACCCTATTCAATTTCTTTAAAAAAATTTTAATTAAAACCAGAACTCACAAATTTTAGCAGTTGGGAAATGAGATCCATACATAAAATGCAATACTTGTGTGGTAAGAGCTAAATTCACTTTGTTCCACTGATCAACTAAAGCTATTCGATGTCGCCAACTGCAAGCTAATTCACGAAATGTTTTCCACAGTGATGGTGATGGAAAGGAACGATAGCAAGCTAACAGCCATACTTCAATTAATACACCAAGAATTCTCTCACACAAATGACTTCCAATATCATCTAAAAACAAATTTTAGATAAATTTGTATATTTAACTTCAAAAAATTTAAAAAGTTAGTTCCAAATAAAGTATTTAAAAGTATTATGACTCACCAGGAACTGATGGTGGAGCAAGAAGTGTGTCATTAATAGCTAACAGAAAAAGTAAGAATGCATCCCAAGTTTCTCTCTCAATAACTGTTGATTCCTGAGCAACTGTTTCAATAGTCCTTAGTACTCGATGACATAATACAGCCTGTCTATTTATGATATCTGCACCTATATTTTAAATAGACACAAATATCATGTAATAAATACTTAAAACCTCATTAATGTACTATATGCGTAATACATATACAAAAGAAAATATATAAAACTTCACAGTAGTAAGATGAATAATATTAGAAAAGTATATAGTGATTTTAAAATAGTATTTATAGCGTTAATGCTCATGCAAAATGAGCCAATGTGATTTTAAGGGAAAAGTACAGAAGATTGAAAAAATCTTACTATTATCATTTCTTGGTAAAAAAAGATTATATAAATGATTCAGCATGTTCCTTGTGTACATATTTGGATCTTCACAAATACATTTTGGCACACAAACTTTTGGCTTTGTCAAAGCCAACATCCATTCACAATATACATTGACACAGTCTCGAATTGCTTCATGTTCTGACAAGGGAAGACCAAGTCCGAAACATATAACCTAAAGTAAGAAAATTTAATTTATCACCTATGGTTTAAAAATAAGAAACAATAAATAAAAACTATGTGAACATAAAGTTTGCTTTATGGCAAAAAATAAAGAAAAATATCTCATAAAGATAACTTCATAAGCTAGCACCCCGTTCTCCAGATTACCAAACCAATCCAATGTATGCACTTTGAACCTAAATAGATTTATAACACACATTAGCTCCTTGACTTGGAGATCTTCAGTGGCATTAGAACTCAAATCCACAACCTGACAACCCTGATCTTGAGTTAGTGACTGCAACCTCTCGGCTACCAAGGTCATTGAATTTTAAATTATAACAGATATTTTCAATATAATACAATCAATTTGTACAATTAAGGTAAGGAAGTAGTAACATAAAAAATTAACAATAAATAGTATAACAAACTAGTATTAATTAGTAAATCCTAAAATAATAGATCAGTTTAAAAAAAAAACAGAATTTTGTTCTTTTTAAAACCAGAAATCAATAAAAATTATTTATTGTTTAAACAAACTTATTCATCTGCAAGCATAGTTAGATCATATAAAGCAGTGATCCGCAACCCCCGGTTCGTGGATAAAATGGTGCTGGGCCGCCTAAAGAATATTAAACTATTGCCATTTCATTTAAAGGGTGCATTTCTCTTGGATTTGTGCAACTTTCCACAAAAATCACTTTAAATTCCACGTTAAATCACTTTTATTCATTTTTGGTGTAACTATATTTTATTCTGAAGGCATATTTAAATGTAACTAAATTAAAATTGTTAAATCAAAACAATCTAAAATATAAACAATCAATGTGTCCCACCCTCAGTGGGCCGCGATAAAATTATCAAATGTTGACTGGTCTCCAGCGATAAAAAGGTTGCGGAGCACTGATATAAAGTATATATGATAACTGAAATTATTTTTCTCAGTTTATTCCTTTAACCCTATTGATGCTAATTACGGCTTTAGAAGGCAAAATACTAGAAACAGACAATTTTGGAAATTTTATTCTAAGCCATTGAATAGATTAATAAAAAAGTTATACATAAAATATCAAAAGCTAATAAGGAATAAAATTCAAAATTTGAAGAATCTTTTACAAAAATTCAAAAACATTAACACTATTAAGATCTAGTTAGAAATATAAACATCTAGATCTATAGTGTATAATCTAGAATATAGATCTAGCCAGAAATAAAACCGAAAAAATTAGCAAAAATTCATTCAAAAGTAATAAATCCTTAAATAATATTAGCAAATGTATTTATATATAATTATAGATTAATCATTTGTAAATGAATAAAAAATAATGTATACTATATTTTTAACAAGAATCATGCTTAAAAAAAATTATATTTTAAACAAACATATTTTTAAAATTTTATAAATATACCTCCATACACCAGTGAACCTGCTTGTCTGTGACAAGTACACTAGGATCACATGATGGTGTGCTTATGCCAAGATTACTTGCTAGTGGTTTAACTACAGCAATCACTACATCTCTTCCAGCATTGGGAGGTAATGTATGAAGTACACTCCAGCGCTTATCTTCTGCATTCCTAGTGGCCGGAACTGATATCCATTCTGAATACATTTTTCTAAAAAAAAATTTAATACAAATTAGTGAAATTGATTAATTTTAAAATTAAAACTATGCAAAATTTTCAAGCAACATTTTAACTACTTAGTTTTTTTTCATTTATTGCAGTAATCTAGAATCAAAATACAAGACCGTACATTAATGTATTTTAATGTTATATTAAGCACATATTAACACAAATTCAGTAGTGTAATAAAAGAGACACTATCTAAAAAAAATCCATCTTTATGAGTTCAACTGCTGAATTTGATTAAATCCACCATGATCAAAACTACATCCAAAATCCTAGCACTCTCCCTGTCACACTATCCAATTACATTATCTTGAACTTTTATAACCATAATTTTAAAACTACCCAACATTTTTGAGAATTCTATCAACATTTTTTTAATTATATACAATCAAGAGAAACAAATTATGGAAATGTGGACATAATATTTATTAAATATTTTATTAAAATGAACATAGTGATCAAACTGTTTATTTCATTTTTGATTGAGTGCATATAAGAAATCAATTTCTTAGGATAGAAAATGTGAATTTTTTCCACCCTAACAAACATCCCTTTCTCTCTCTAATACCCTTCTATATGTTACACTTTCTAACATGGTGAATAATATAAGAAAAGAAAACAAATATGTATATATTACACTCAATATAAGATAAATTTCAGAATTGTATATAATATTCATACGAATTCAATAAAGAATGACATTACAGTCATGAGAATAAAATAAATATAATAAGTGCCATTTTATAGTATACACATGAAAGGAAGAATTTACTAGTAACAGTTGAAGTTTAATAATATTAGCATCAGCCGATCACATGAACAGGCAGCAAAAACATGGACATTTTCTCTTCTTAAGTTTAATGATGTCTGTGTTATGTGAGCAACAGATGTGTTTTACATGAGTAAATAGCTACCAAAGGCTACAAGCTTGTATGGTTTAAAGCTTATGATGAGTGGTGTACAGCATGTACAGATGCTATGATAAGTAAAAGACATAAACTAGTTCAAAGTGGCCAGAATTATGTGAATTAGAAAGAGGTCTCAGTCCTGCAGTCACCGTTCTGATGTAAGGGTAAGAGAGCTTGTTGTCGTGCTTGATATTTTAATAGGTCGCACACACACTTTTGCAAGATCATTTCCCATGTTTCATGCGTGCTTGCTAGATTGTGCTTAACATTGTTTAAAAACAAAATCACACATCCATCTATGTAAAGTCTGGTTAAAACACATAGTACTTATGTATTATCATAACCTAATGACAAGATTATATGAAATGAAGCACATAATTGCCGAACAGCACATATCACACATGCAAAATCAGGGTTGCGAACTTGGTGAATTATCTTGAATATTGTGAATTGTTGCAATAATATGCAAGTACCAAATGCATTTGCAACAAAGGCGATGGATGATGGAAAAACTTCTGCTGAAGAAAGTTGGATTTTTTGCAATTATCCCAAGATAAAACAGCAGAATACACAGTGGAGTGCTGAAGTCAAGTATATGAAAGTGGGATATTACTGCATATAAGGAGAAGGAATAAAACATAACTAATTCCTGGAACTATGTCAACTTTTTTCTATAACTTTATTCAAATGGCATTTGCATAATAAATTGCATTTACATACTTATTAAACAAGCATGATTCCTTATATTATTATAAATGTAAATTTTCACTGAGCTTCAATTTCATTCCCAGTCTAAAATGTGTAAATTTCTTATCACTAAAGAAGTTTTAATAACAATTATTTAGAAAGCAGAAAATGAAACTGTAATTTTACTTCCTTTATTCCTGTTACTTATTAATATAATATATGGAACATATAAATAATTTTTTTATATATTTTTTTAAAAAATGCTTTAGCAAAAATTAAAATGCTTTAATTACCATCTAATCTAGTTCAATTTTCATCAAAGCTATTGAGGTATATAACTATCATTCTATAAAAAAAATTTAGGACTTTATCAATATTAATATAACTCATTTCCAAACTCTATTGTAAGCAGATACTCACATTTGAGAAACATTTCTTCAGCAAAATCTCTTTTCAATCATATTGTTTGAGTTTTAAAATGAATTTCTCTATACATTCACGCACACAAACATAGAAATTTTCTTCAAACTTTGTAACAACCTAAATTACAAATCAATAATAACAAAATATTTAAAATTAAATCAGTTTCAAATTAAATTGGAATATGTATTAAAATATTTCCTTATAAAAATACAGAAATAAGCTTAACACTCTAAAAAAACTTAAACTCCACATATTACAGCAAACACAAAATGCATATCTGACTGATCTTTCAAATGACTTTACCAAAATTGGAATAATAAGTATATTCAGTATCATGGTTGCCAATTCAGCGTGTACGACACATGCGAAAACGGGGATGCCAATTAGGCAAGTTATCTTGAATGTTTGTAATTTTTCACACAAAAGTATCAAAAAACTATATTTGTAATTTTTTAGAGATGCATTATATCCAAAAAATTTAGCACCAAAATATTTCTATATGAAGGAATTTTATTAAATATAATAGAAAATTATTAAATTTAAATGCAGCACACACGGCTTGAAAGCATTTTTTGTAAAGAATCATAATTTTTAAATTATCCATGGTTAAGAGAAAGCTTTAAAAAATAAAACATTTTTGTTATAAAAACTTAATATTTTTTTTATAATCAAAAAACAAAATTTTCAGATATAATTGCTGTTTCAATCTTAAAAATGCGAATCCTTTTTAAAACTATAAACTATTTACAAAAGTTTTTTTTAATAATATCAAGTTATAAACTCTTTACATTATCCTTAAATTAACTCTTTACATTATCCTAGAAATTTTGTTTGATAAAGAAAATGAATAATAACCACCAGATATTTTTATATTAACCATACACCATTGGTAAATTTCAGAAAATTTTGTGCCTCAGAAAAAATTTAGCAATTGTTTCTGGTATGACATCAAACATATCTTTCACACTTTTAGGCTGCCCTTTCCTCTAGATAAAATAGTTTGCTTAAAATCAAAATCTTGAGAATAACTTCTTGCTTGTGATTATTACAATTGCACCAAAAACTGTGTTATTAAAAATACCTACTTTAAAATAAATCCTTAAATTATTTAATACTGAAATTTTTTTAGGCGTATTTAAATAGAAGAGCAATGTTAATTCTACTGTATTTTAAAAATGAGAAATTAAACATTTTAATGTAATAATAAGTTATGAAACACTTATTTCTAATATAAAAATTCAAGAAATGTTTTATGATGATTATAGTTGATGCTTGTTATTCTTCAATCCTCATTTAATTTTCGCAGTTTTTCTGCTTATAAAAATGTTAAATAATTAAAATTCATCACGAATATTTAAAAAAAAAACAATAACATATGCAAACACAAAGTAATATTAGTGCACAATTAAAAATTCTTTAATGTTTTCTCCATTTTTTTTTTATTTATTTATTTATAAAAAAACAGCATGTAATAAAAATTTTAATTTCTAATTGCTTCGTAGAAATTCTTCATAGAAAAATTAAAAGCTAAAATAATGCACGATTGATAAAAAAAAATAATTCAAACAATGATTAAGAAAAAGTTACAATAATATTTAAAACATACTAATTTCATAAACAACGCACGACAACTGAACTAGTATTAAAACATGGCAAGAGTGCAAGTTTACGCAAACAAAATATTGTCACTAAAATTGTTTCGAATTCGCCCACCAGAACGATACAAATGAAACTTTTAGAATCGATACTTAAAT
>BMAV01007923.1:251873-322292 GCA_019973955.1 Trichonephila inaurata madagascariensis
AAATATTTTTTTACTAGTATATATATGTATAACAATTTTATTATAAAGTATTTAATGAGAAATCTGTTGCTGTTATTTTCAGATAGTTTATTATTAGGTTAATATTTCGTATTCATTAGTTTAATGCATTTCGCAGTTAATTCCCTGTCAAATCTATTTCTATTAGAAGATTTTACAAAGTTCATTGAAGAAAACAGTTTTTAACCCGAATATGAGGACCCAAACATCGTTAAAAGAGCATTAACTAGTTTTTTCCTTGATATACAATTATTTGGCAAAGAATTCCATACATTTAATATAATATTTTCCATTTTTACTATAGGATCAATATTATCTCTGCAGTATTTTCACAGTTTTCCTTCTACTTCTGAATTATCGATACCTAGACACAGAAATTCTGTTTTACATAGATCTAAATTATCGATACCTAGACACAGAAATTCTGTTTTACATAGATATAAAAAAAAGTGAAATGTATTTTTCAAACGTTTAAATTCACTGAATCTCTCCTTAAAAGCTTGTTTTATTTTCTACATAGTCATTAAATATTTTTTAATTGCATTTTCTTGAATGTCAATGGAGTTTTCAAAAATTATTGTCTTGAAAATGCGTTTGTAATTGAGAAAATTGCAAATAATGTTTCATGTAATATTTCATTACTTTGCAATATTTCATGATTTTAATTTCAAAATTATTAGTAATGATGTCAAATTTCGTAATAAATATTTTAATATTTCCAAACACGTTAAGACAATCAGTAAATGCCCTAGAAGTTTTTTATTCACTTCATTTAAATGCTGAGTGATGTTGCATAAAATCAAAAATCATTCAATCAATGCATATTGGATAATTCTTTAAAACTATTATCTTTTTCAATTAAAAAGAGCTTAATTTCTTCTAATAACACTATAAAGCGATTAAGGACTTGACTGAAACTAAGCCATTGCATGTTGTTGTAGGTCGAAATCCCTGAATATTGGCATTCAATTTCCTCTAAGAATTGTGCAAATTGCCATTTATAAAGAATTTTGCGTTTATAAAGTTGATTATTTTTATTACACTGGAAAATGTTTTTAAACCGTGCTTCACACATAAAACTTGCTGGTGTATTATGCCATGAAATTCAAACAGATAATGTGAAATATTTTGCTTAAGATACTGAATAAATCCTAGGTTTTTCCCTTCCATACTAGGTACACCATCTATTGTTACAAAAACTATTTTCTCAAGGTCAATATCCATTTCTTTGAATGCAATAACAAATTCTTAAAATATATCAAGCCCAGTACACTTCCTTTCAACGTTATTATTTTCATTAACTCTTCTTACATTGTATTTCCATACTAATACCATGCAAAAACTGTTAATTGAGCACATAACCACATTTACATCATTACTCTCATCTAAAAACAATTGAATACATTACTGCATAATTTTAGTTATGTATTTACAAAAAAATATTTTTTTCTAATTCTGCTACTCGATCTTTAATTATGTTGCAACTTATAGGTAACTCATACGCTTTATAATCAAGTCTTTTTCTTTAAAATCAGCAAACAATGTAGAACTACATTCTAAAAATGCTTTTTTAACAAATTCTAGAAGTTCCCCGTGGTGAGCAATGCAATGGGCAACTTGGAAACTAGCAGCTGTAATGCTATTTTTGAAACCAAAAAACTTTTTAAAACACTGCTTTGAGAAAAATCTTTTTTTTCTTCTTCTTTCTTCATTTATTGACATGCCGAGATTAAAATGCAACGTTTCAAAATGTCTTTTTACATTATATGTACGTGCAGTCATTTAACACTACAAATTATGCACATATAACCATTTTATTTCTTTCAATCACACCTTATCTATCAAACCACTTAACTTGATATGGCCTGGAACTTGTATGGATAGTTTAATTTTTTCAACCCCCGACATTGTACAGGGCTACAATTAATAATATTCATATTTAGAATACAATAATTTGAGAAGAAATTTTGTATTAACATACCTAATATACATATACATCAATACACATTACTTTTAAATGCGTTCGAAATGGATGCCATTAGTTCAACACTGGTACATGTGCTTTAAATTGCAAGCCAAAAATTTCTAGTATTGAGAATTACAGACATGTGCATGGCACCTCACAAGATAAAACAGAGAGGGGACAATACAAGTGCTATGGAAGTCTCTTTCTATAAACATAACTGAACAAAACCTTACAAAAGTGCATTTTGTCCGAAAAAAGTGCTTTAAATATGTTCTGGTTTGTCGATTTTTTTTCAACAAATAAAATGTGAGTAAAATTATACACTTTATTTTGATATTTTATAAACACTTTTGCTTTATTTCAAATATTACATACTTTTATATACATTTGTTGTCATTTGTGTAACTTTGGAACTGTAATGATAAAACTGAAGGTTATAGATGGCGTTTAAATTGCTTTTGAGTCAATGCAGTGTTTGAAAAAATACAAATAGAATAAAAATAATCCACACAAATTAGAAAATCTAAATAAACCCGTAAAAACAAACAAATGGTTGCCTAGCAATTGTGGGTCAATAAAGATAGCGTGGGTCAGTATTTGGCCCACAAGTCATAGGTTCACCATCACTGCTCTAGAACATATATTAAATGTGAAGTAATCTTAGCATTTTTTTATTTTCTTTGTCTTAATATATTTGAGTAGTTAGTCAAATTCAAAATTGATACATTTAGTTTCGATATTTATACAAATATTTAGTCATAAGTCTTAAATTAGTTATTTTTACTTTTCATAAGCTTTAAGCCACATACAGTTTGCCATGTGAAAAACCTATTTTCAACTGCAATGGTAACAAAGTAAGAGTTTGGCAAAAGGGGTTTCTACTGTTTGTAGAAGGGGGGAAGGAGGAAGAGAAATATATGATATAATGGAAGGGTGGGTGAGTGTTGTTGAATGTGAAAGGTGAAATCACATCATTAAGATGAATGACCCCTAAAGAGTATTTTTGGGTGAAAACTTGGATCCTCTCAATTCTTTTTCAATTTATAGTATTTGATACTGATCTCCAAAGTAATTTGTTAGAGAATACTGTGCTCTATCAGTATGTTCAACCTGCATAGAAAATAAACAATGACTCAACTGATGAATATATAAAACCTCTTTAATGGTAGAACTGTCCAATATGTTTAACAAAGAAAAAAATCAAAAAGGAAAGAAAAATGACTACAAATCAGCATTTAGAAGTACTAAAAATTAGTAGAAAAATAAACTGTAAGGATTGATATAATTCTGATACAGGTCACCAGTAAGAACTACCAAAATGATGGAGTAGTTCCTAAAATATAAGAATAAAATGTCCAATGGGCTTGATTCATGAAGTCACCTGATAAAAACAAACACGTGTTTTCCGCTGAATTCAAAACAAACATTAAACTAATTGTACTTGTTCTATTTGTAAAACTCGGATAAAATTTCATGTTTAGGTAAAGATGTTTAAATGTTAGGGAAAAAAATTTCTTCAAAAAGATTTTTTTTATATTAAAAAAAAGTCGTATTTTATGCTTATACTTTTAAATAAAATGCATTTTGTATACATATGTACTTTTTAAGAGAAAGTTTCTGCAAAGAGCAAAACTTGGTAACACCAAAGCGCGTGAACTGATTAGTTGGAAACACAAGATAGTTTTTATCGTGTGACTATGACGTCACATGAGTTTTTGAATTGATTGGCTAGAATCACGTGGCTTACACTATCATGTGACTATGATGTCACATGAATTAACCTCATTGTGGGTTTTATATAAGTGATTTTTTTTTTTTCAAAATTTCAAGTAGACAAAAATATTCCTCATTTTGAAGGACAAATATGCAAAATTTCATTAAGATAAAAAATTTTTTTTTTAATTTCTGATGGTGGAGAATCTGCAAAAATACAATACAAAGGGAAAAAGACAGACGAACACAAACAAGAGAAAGAGAGAAAAAGAAAGCCAGTAATTATCACATCCACTCCCTAGCCCGCTAATATCCAGCAATTTCTGAGTCAATTCCGTGAAGTACCTTGCAGCATTAGAGATGTTCATCGGCTCTGTTACAGAGCCAGCAGTAAGGATGGTCATAAACTCCTATGTAATGTAAATGTTCTCACACATAGTCATGGCCTGTCACTAAATGGAAAAGAGATACTGCATTTTGGTGTGGTTTATCTGGTATAGTATATCCAAGTCCTTTTCAACCCGCTTCTTGCCCATATCTTTGATTGGGAGATAATGTTCGTAATGTATTTAATATAGAGCTTTATAGAGTGGTAGGATATTCTAGGGTTGCTTGGCAGCAGTTGGGTTCCCTTTCCAGTCTGCTTGTTTCCATATACATCTTAGTAACTAGGTATCTACTGCAAAACTAATTTGTATTTAGTGACTCCAGGATTTTTACAGTGAAGTACCTCTTCTGAAAAGGTGTTCTGCAGAGAACTTAATGCCTGAATTGATGCTTCGGAATTAGACAGCAGAAAAACCTAGCTGAATTTTTCATGTAGAACTAAAAGTTGTTTTACAGCAAGGAAAATTATATGCACCTTGCCATCAAAGGCTGTTGTATACTTTCCAGCAGACACATAAAATGAGAATAGATCTGAATGGACCCCTGCTACTGATGTCATATATAAATCAGAATAGGAGCTATCTGTAGAAACATGCAGTCAATTATGCTCAGGGTACTCAGTATGAATGGTTTCCAGTGCAAGACCTCTCAGGACCTTTGGGGCTGTCTGTTTCTTAATAAAAGGGCTTTTAAGGTTTAAGTTTGATTCAATCCAGTTACACTTAACAGGGTTTAGAGGCTTTATATTTTTCTCAGAGTTGCTGAGGAAATTGTAGTTTTTCCTCACAGTCTTAAATCTTTTGGATAAACCTCAAATGTCTTTAGATATCTCATTTTTAGTTGATAATTCATCCAGAGTTTTTGCTACACATTAATTTTCAAATAAGAGCAAGGCTCTTTCAATAATGTCTAGGAAAGGTCTGTTATTTGTTAGTCATAACATAGCCTCAGTTAGGGTTGACTATTCCAATTATGTCTTATTTTGCATTGACTCAAATTTTTTAAAATAACTTTCATTACATGTTATGAGTGGTTCTCTAAAATAGGAAATCAAGAGCCAAAAAATAGTTTTATAAGTTTTTAGCGTAGATGTGGCACACCCAGAGAGATCGTACCAATCGTTTCAAGATATTAAAAAGGATCAGATACTCGTTCCACCAAGTGGAGCCTTTAATTAAGCTTATTGTCAAAAATTACTCCCAGGTATTTAAATTTATTTGTAGTCAGGAGTGGGATATCAGTAAATAACAAATTGGGGCAGAATGTCAGGTGGACAATGAGAATGACCGAACAGCAGTTTTATTCGAGTATGAGATCAAAATGCAGTTGTAAATTTATATGGGGTAACATATATACAAATGAAGTGTTTTATATATAAATATAATCAGGAATAAACTAAAATTAATTACTTTAAAAATATTGATAGTACTTTTTGATCAAAGATATAGCACAGATTTGATACCTTATTTAAAATAAAAAGTTTGCCAAAAACTTATTTTAAAAATAACTTTATACTGCCCCAAATGAAAAATTTATGATTAAATCTCTCATATAATTTATAAACCACATATGCTTCTTATACTTGGAGCCATTCAAAGAAAGATAAGGCCAATATTGCCATCAGTGAGAGAAAGATGCTGACAATTTTTGGTGGAATTAAAATGGATGATTTTTATAGAAGAGCAAATGTTGAAATTTACAAAAATTATAAGGACATTGATGTAACAAGAATTCCTCAAATTAAGAATTAGATTAGCAGGGCGTACTGGCTGCTTGGATACTACTAGCCAAACATAAAGATCTTCAAAGATAAACCTATGGGTAGTAGAATTTGAGAATGACCAAGACTTTGATGGCTGGACTCTATTAACATTAATTTCAAGAGTATAAAGATACAACAATGAGAGCTGCTTAGAAAAATGTCCTGGAGAAGGCCAAAGCCCACCTAGTCTGTTGAGTCAATGATGAATTTGTACACTTTTCCTTTTTTATAATAGATATACTAATTTAGTCAACTTGTCACACAGCTGTGTATATTGTTAGGCATGAATTTCATGGCAGCCTAATTTCAGTAGTTTTTATTCATATGGTTATCGAAATTTACCATTCTTTGTTCTTCTGGCCATAACATCATGTTTTTCCCAGTTCCATCAGTCGGAGTTTGAAAATTGCATTTTGGAGCATATCAAAAGATCTTCGCCTGGGGGGACTATAATAGAATTTTACCCATGAAATTTTAATTTGATTCTGAACTCAAAAGTATTGAAACTATTATTTTTTTAGTGAAAAGATTTTTCAACTTTGTCCCTTTTTAGAGCAATTGTTGTCAAATTCATTTTTTTTTTCTCTTTGTTGGAAGGAAATGGGGGGAGGCTTTTAAATTAGATAATTCAATTCGATTAAAGTGTCAAGTTAATTGTAAAGCTTTCTAAAAGTCAATTTCTTTATGCATTTAAACTTGCTTCTTTTTTAAGTTTTTTCCCCTTCTTTTTCTATTGCAAATCTAAAGTATTCAACTCTTCATATCCATATGTTGAATATTTGACTATAATCACTAAACAAATAATATAGAAAATGGATGTAATCCCATTATATTAGATTATGAACTGAGTAGAATATTTGATTAACTTAATAATGTTTTTTTAAAATATACAATAAGAACATAATTTAACTTCTTACTTTCTAAATAGATTCAACAACCAAAAAAAAATCAGGAATTATTTTGCTAAAAGGATGAGATTGACTGAAATTTCAATTAAAATACAAAAGTATAGAAAAGTCTATTTTATATTTTGATGTATTTGTTTATTTTCAACAAGTTTTTAAATATGTTTCTCTTTAACTTCCCTCCCCCCCAAAAAAACATCTACATTTATCAAAATCTTAAAAAAGAAAATGAAATCTACTACACAGCAGCATAAAATATTAAACAAAGTCTAGCCAACACTGATTACTTCAAGAGAAAGAACTGTTAAATCTCTAAAGAAATACAACACAATTTACTTTTTATTTTTAATTTGGTAAAATAAAATTAATGTAATTTTTGCATTCAAATAAAAGCAAAAACAGAAAATTTGTAACATTCTTTTGCTACTATTACGGTTCTGTTTTAAGCCTAAATAATCTTTTCATATTTTATAATTTTTTTCATTTAAAATTATCAAGCTTCGTTAAAATAATTATTTTAGTTTATATAATTTGATAAAATTTTCAAAATTCCATTTTTTGCCACTGATTTACAGTAATTTTGAACATCACAAAAAGTGATAAAACTAAAAGAAAAAAATGCTACAGCTTCTACAAAAATTAAACCTGCAAAATATTTCAACCTCAATAAGCACTCGATGTGTCGAATTATGAACATGCTCATTATTCTATATTAAAAATTTACATTTAAAGAGCGATTAGATAGGTTAATATAAGCACGACAAAAGCCATTATCAAATTTTAAGCATTTGTTTTAAGAATTCTTTTCTCCTTCATGAGTTTTTATAAATTCTTCTACTCACAAGCATTTATTATTCCTTATCGGCAAATTAATATGGTTGAGAAATTAACATTTTTAAATGTTATATAGTAATGTTTAAAATAAAAGTACTTAAAATGAAAAGATAATCGGAATTTGAAAAGTGTTTATTCATCTAAATAAAAATTAAAATATTGAGAAATAATTATTAAACGTAATACTTTATTATTGCGATTCTAAGAAATCTATCGCCAAAAGGAAAGAAAATCTTGCAGCACATAAAATTAAAGATTAACCTCTTCAAAATAAACGTTTTCTCAATCAAGTAAATGTTTAGAAACCTTTTAAAACATACTTTCGCTTGATTTCACCACTAACCTACATTTTACTACTAGCGGTTTAAAAGAAATTATCAAGTGAAAGTCCAACTTACCCGAACTTCAGGAGCATTTGCATTTTCCGAAACAGATGCTACTGCTGTACTTTCTTCAGAACTCATTTTTTATTCAACTAGTTGAGATAAAAAAACACTATACAGTTCTGGAATTATTTTCCTTTAAACTAAATCAATATCACATGTAACTTAATTCCAAACTCATATACTTCCCATGATTGTGATTTACGATTTGGTAATTTTTTTTTCTTTTGCAATGCGATGACGCAACGGTTTACAGTTAACAGTTAAAATCCATCACAGTTATTCGTAAAAATTCTGTTTTATGTAATTTTCTTTAAAATTTATGCTCGGTTGTCTCTAAAATTGATTTTAAAAAGTTTTTATTTATTTAACAAAGTTATTTTTAGAAATTTCTGAGATTTTAAAATAAAAACTATTGTTAGAAAATTAATAAACACTGCTTCGAATTCTTGAAAGTAAATCGTAACCATGTAACATAGATTCGTGACTTTATCTTCTGGAGGACATAGTTACTGTCGCTCTGTTGGTAAATTTTAGTAGTTGTATTTATTTAGGTAATTGGTTCTTGCACCTATATAAACTGAACAAAATGAGCGTATTGAGGGTAAATAATTATTTTAATCTTTACTTGTATATTAATTTAAATTTTGTCACAATTCGAGCGGTTGACTATAAATAAATGTATTTGAGTTCTAGATGTATAAAAGAATTTTAGAAGGATATACTAAATTGTATGTAAATATAAAAAATAACTTACAAAATTGTATGCAATTTTTTCATATGGAAGGACGGAATTATTAAGTCCATTTGTCTAATTTGTAATATTGATTGATCTTTTGCAGCTGTAACAGATCTTAAAACTATTACAACGCTATTTTGCCACCGTTGCTTGATTAAACAGGTCAATTATTGTTTCAATTTTTAAATTAAACAATGAAAACAAACTAATGAAATGCTTGTTACATGTTTTGTGGTTTTTTTGGGTATATTTTACATTGCTGAATATCCTAATGTATGAGTAAATCAGTTCAACCAGTTGTATGCATATATTGTTATTTCAGCAGTGATATGCTGATTCCTAATTGCTGAAAAGTGGCTATATTACTTCAATATCTTTCTGCCGATTGATGATATTTTATTGTTTATTGGTATTGTCTTGTATCTGAATATTTGATTTTTCATTCTGTTTTTTTGAACTAATTTTGACTTTACTTTGTATTATCTGTATATATATATATATTTATTAAATGGGTACTTGCGTATCAGGTAAAATCCTAGGAGAGCCCACACCCCTTGGCGACAAACTGAAAAACGCACCAAGCCAGAACGAGATGGCGCCAAGCGAAACCGACAATGGCGGCGAGTACAGCTGGAAAAGGTGGATGCGTAATGAAAATATATGTAAACAATACAGAAATTAAACATTTAAGACCAAAAAATATAAAAACAGCATTTACTTTCTTACTGCTGACTTTTTCCAAGTGGAGGGTACATCGTAACAGATTTTAAAAAGGACTTGAAGGTCTCATCGCTAAGCAAATGATCGTGTGAGCACCGCCATATTCTTCTGCGTGGTAATGGTCGAACATATCTTCGGCATGGCTGGTACGATTTCGAAGAAAACGTTTTATTGACGACCATGTTACATCATGCTGATCATTACATGTAGGACATTCAAAACTCTAAGCAATCAATCCTTTCTTCCTTCCTTCATACACCATTCAATCAATTCTTTCTTACCTTTTGCATTCAAAAAAGTAAAAAATTCTAAGATATAATCATTCACACACGCAGCCATACTTCCCCAATCCGGTGCCCATCAACAAAATGAAATTCGAAATACCCGCCGACAAAATACGAAAGTTCCAGAAATAGTTAGGTTTACCATATCTAGTGTATCAAAGTAGGGTTACCAAGATTGCGCAATTATCACCAACCAAAATAATTCGCGCCAAGGGTGTGGGCTCTCCTAGGACCGAACCGCTTATTATCGCAATCTTCGGTAACTATTGTAAACATTTTGGGGATATTAAATAAAATTGCACAGATTCAACAAAAAGGAATGTGCTATCGAAAACACAGGTTATGAGTAAATAATAAGCAATGTAAGAGAAAAACAAGTAATATTTAGTTTTAGAATTTCAAAGTTTGTTTCGAACTTAAATATGATAAATATATCCAGGTACAAAGTATTGAATAAAATTGCACAAATTCTATAAAAGGGAAAAAGCATGCGAAACTACCAAATATAAGTAAATAATAATCAATATAAGAGAAAAGGAACAAGTAATTTTTAGTTAAAGAATTTTGAAGCTCCAATAATAAACAAATTTTACTGATCTTACCAACGGCATACGACTTTCTTCAAACAAATTACCAGATCGGAACTAATTTGATAACGGGTAATAGTGCCAAGTGCTGCTTGTTGCTGGAATGAAATCCAATATGGCGGCCTGGCGGTAATTTAATGATATACAATAATTTAAAAGAATTGTTTTGAAATACATTGAAATGTATTTCAAATAAAAAATATAGGAAGAGATTGAGAATAACCTAGATCAATCAATAATTAATGAAAAATAATATTATGTAATAAAAAGTAACATGAACTAATAATAGTAATATAAGCAGCATATAATAATCTTATAATATTATTTTATCGTAATTATATATAATATTCATATAGTACGATTTTATAATGGTTATTAAAAGTAATAATCATATAATATAATTAAATAGTAATTATTAAAAAGAATAATCATCGAATTGTACAAAAATAAAAATAATGCATAAGAGAACTCGTAATACATAACTGTAAATAAACATAAGAATAGCTATAAATAAACAAAAGAAATAGTTATAAATAAATATGTAATAATAGTTATAAATAAATGCTAAAAGAAACAATTATAAATAACGAATATTATATGATGATTACACATAGTAATAATTGCATTTTTTTTTTCATTATGAATAAAATTATTGTATAATGTACATTAAAATTAATTTAGAATATCAATTACAGAGTAGTGAAAGCTTGCAATCTGAAACTTGCACTGCAAGTTCCTTCAATGAGTATCATCGAACAAAGAACGTAAAAAAAAAAAAATTTTAAATGAAAATAAACTATTTATAGCGATAATTAAAAGCACAACACTTATTCTTTTAAGAAAAAAATATTCTAGAACTCACTCATATTAGAAATATCCATATTCGAAAGTAGCCCATAATTAAACAGAAGACGCAAATAGAAAAATTAAACTGATAATGGTTAAATTTTTAAAGATATTGTCTGAAATTAAAGGGTTATAGCAGGAAAAAACGAATAAAAGTTATTTCTAATATACGTTATCCCCATGGCAACCACATCGACAGACGATAAAAATATTAAGCTAACCATATTGTAATATTATCGCCCATCTTGGCGAACATAAACAACAGCTTGGCGCTACTACCCCCGATATCAAATTAGCACGACCAGATCTTATTCCTTTGTGTTGAGTACATTTTGAAAGGCTACATTTCCAAAAAACATTTTTTTCCAAAATAAAACTTCATTGGATGACAGTTGGAACATTCCATTGACTGAGGTAAAATGTTATTTTTCTGTAAAAAGGAAACAGCATCTTTTTCAGAATTAGATAAATCCTAGAGAAGCATTTTCGTGTTGGAGCTCACCATATCAATGTAATATTGCATTTAAAATGGCAAAAAGCTAAAAAATTTTAATCAGAGATCATCATGATCGCACAAACAATAAAAATGTGCATTATATTGTTATTGTAGTCTTGCATATTATTATATATAATTAGTATATTATGATAATAATAATACTGATTATATATATTTACGTTTTAGTTCTTACTTTTATTAACCAAGAATTCAATAAATTTTAACTCTTTAGAGACCAGATTTGCAAACTGTTAGACTTATGAGATCGATAAGCAGAGAAACATGAAGCGAATCAGGGTTCGACTTAAAAGGTTGGCAAATGGAGAAATGTAGCCAATTTGGCACCAAGGCGTGTGATATTGAGGTCGCCAATGTGGCGAGTTATTTTTCTAGTTGGCGATTGGTGTTTGTGTGCGAGATGATGATACACAAGTACCATTAAATGTATGCTAAGTAAATAAAATTTTGAAGTAAATGAAAACATAAGCTCATGGATGAAATATTAAATTCTTATGCATTCTATTTAAACATCCCAATCAAACTTCTTTTTTATTTAAATACAGAATTAAGAGGAATTAAATATTTTAAGGTAACTACAAATAGCTTAAGATTCTGAATAGTCTCAAAAAAATTTGTAGATAACTATTCCCTGTATAGAAAATTATTCAGCATTTTTGAAAATTTTTTAAAAAAATAACTTACATGATTTATATGAAATAATTAATGTGTATTACAACCAAGAATTAGGGGGAAAAATTATTTTTAACTTTTTGGAAGAAAATATTAAATGGTTTAGTTAACTTATTTGAAATGTTTGCTTATTGATGATGGAAATTTTCATTTGATTAGAATGAAGCGAAGCAAAACTTTCCTTTTTGTTTTGTCTATATTGGCACCAGCCAGCGCATCACGTATAATTTATTGCTCTGATCAGTGTAATCACTATTTTTTATGTCAGAATAAAACTAGATTTTGAAGGGAGAGGTTGTGTGGCAAAGTCTCTCTATTTGAATAGATATTATATTGATTCTGTTTCATGGCACATCGGCAAAAAATGGATTAATTATAGATTTATAAAAATTGGAAAATTTCTTCTTGAAATTTATTTTTGTGAATTCTGTTTTGAAATAACACTTTGAAGAGCATGAAGCCTGCTAAAGGTAAGAAATACCTTTTATAATCTGAATAGAAAATGGATGATATAAAGAATTGAAAAAAAACTAATCGATAAATATTTCAGTGATCCATGTTTATGGTTAGAATTCTGGAATAAATTCCAAAACTCCATAGACAAAAATGAAACATTAACAAAAGTAGATAAATTTTCGTATTTAAAGTCATTACTGCTAAGAGTAACTTGTAATGTAGTAAACGGTTTCGCTTTATCTGATGATAATTATGACAATGCTTTGATATTATTAAAGGAAAGATTTGGAAGAGAAGAAATAGTAGTTAACGCGCATATGTCGAAACTTTTGAATCTTTATCCTGTAAAGCAGTGATTCCCAAAGTGGTCTAAATGGATCCCCAGAGGCCTATGATGACCTGCAAAGGGTCCACGTCAGCGAAAAAATAATTTGGGTGTCCTTGAGGTGTAAATGGAAGTCTGCGATAGTGGCTGTCATTAAACCAGATTGTGACTATAATTTTACAAGGAAATTTAACCTAGTGGAGAAACCAGACTTACCTATATTTAACAGATTTATTTACTAAATTGAATGTTAATTTGCAGTTACAAGGTAACAGCATGAATTTTATTAAAACAAGGACCACATTTCAGCCTTTCTTTCCAGAATAAAGCTAAAAAGGTATAATAATGGACGTCACAAATTTTCCCAGTTTCTCAATTGTGACAGACAATCTTCCAGGGAAAAAGACATTTTAACCTATGTTTAACATTTAAATGCCCTTTTTTTAGATTTTGAAACTAGGCTTGAAAATGTTTTGACTAACCTAATACCACAGTAGGCAATGAATTCATATGTTCACTTTGAAAAAAAAAATCAGATTACAAGAAATAGACACTAACAAAGATCTTAAAGTTTAGAAGTGGATGTCAATAATTTTGGCTTTAAAAAGATACACCTGTTATTCATTCCATATTATGAAATATCTTGAGAAAGTTTTTAATTGTTTTTCTGATTGAGAAGGAGTTGCAGTGTGCTCGCCATTCTCCAAAACAAAAAAAGAAAGAAGAAAAGATTGGGCACTATTAACCGAGGAGATATTTAGGGTTAAACCTGACTAGATTGATGTCAAATGTTGAAAATTTGTTATTGCATCCCCATATTCATCCCTCCCACTAAAAGCATTTGTTTTTTGTTCAGTTATTTTATGTATTAGTTGAATTTTAATTTAATTAACATGTGTTTTCTTAAGTTTTATAAGCACTATACTTCATTACTGTTAAAAATTTAAATCTTTTATATAAAGGAAGTAGAGCTTTATACCTGCTGTCAAAAACACATTTAAGTTGATGAATTTGAAAAAAAATAATATTTGGTTAGTAGGGGTCTACTCTAAACTGAAAAACCTGTCAAGAGATCTATGAGGCAAAAAAGTTTGGGAACCTTTGCTGTAAAAGATTGAAATAACGTAATTGGATTAAGGAAGTTATACAATATTTGTAAAATACAAATTAGAAGTTAAGAATCACTTAACATAACATCTGGAATTGTATGGTCATTTACTGCAGTCAATTCTTCTTAAATTACTACCAGAAGATCTGGTCTAAGATTTTAACAGAAAACAATTAGGAAAAAAAGAAGAAAGTACATTCGATGTAATGGAATTGTTGCAATTTCTAAAAATAGAAATCAAATGCTGTGAATCCATAAGTATGCTCAGCGGCTTGAATGTGGAGAGAACTTATAACTCATAACTGTAAACACATGGCAAAAATCAAAACATCTCATGCAATAAACAGAACAAAGTTCAAGGTCGCACATCTACATGTGAATTTATGACATCAGTAAACGAGAGATCTACAACATTGCTTTTTTTGTAATCTAGATCATCTGGCAGAAAAGTGTAGTAAAATTAGTATTGAAAAGAAAAAATTTTTGAAGAAACAGGGGAAATGTTTTTTGTGTCTGCGACCAAAACATTGTATAAAAAATTGTTTATCAAATATGACTTGCAGAATTTGTAATGGTAGACATAACGAAACAATGTTTCAAATATTAATTAAAGAAAATAAGCATACTCTGTGTTAGAAGGGAAGGAAACAATTTCTCAGGATACAGTCGTCTCAACAATTTCTTACAATAAACAAAATAAAATTTTCTTGCAAACATGTACTGTAAAATTAGAATATAATTCGAAAAAAATATTTTCACATTTGTTATGTGATTGTGAATCAATGAGGAGCTTTATAACAAAAAAATTGTCTTAACTGTTTAGGACTTACTGCCATTAGAAAAGAAAACTTATCAGTTTATACTTTCAGGAATAAAACTCCTATAGAAAAAGATTATGATGTAGTTAAATTAACTCTTAAAAATAAGGATTCGCCAAATTTGAAAATAGACATAGATGCTTTGGTTACTGATCAAATTTCGGCAACAAATATCCCCCCTCCTGAATTAGACAATATTCCACAAGCAGTTCAATTAGAAAATTTAGTCCTCACAGACTCATCAGATTGTCAAGAGCCCATTACAATACTAATCAGAGCAGCTATTACTATGATGTAGTTACTGGAAAAATTAAACATCTGAGTAAGAAGTTAGTTGCAGTTGATACCATCTTCGGCTGGTGTCTTCAAGGTTGAAACAGCGAAAGTCAATCATCATTTGCTCTAAGTGTAATAGTTCAAAAAAATTTGATTTCGGATCAACTAAAGAAATGTTGGGATCTTGAAGTCTCCGGTTTAATCGTCACTAAAAAAGAATCTGATGTCATTGAAAATCAAATAATGAAGAACTTCGAATCAAATACTAAACACAATGAAAAAGCTAAATGGAATAAAGTAGGGTTACTGGGGAAGTTAGAAACATGTGAATTGAAAGATAATAGGAAAATTGCTGAGAAGAGATTTACAAAGCTCAGAAAGCAATTCCAGAAATATCCTCATTTGTTCCTTGAATATCGAGAGGTATTACAGAATTATTTGAAACATTATTATAGAGTTAGTCCCAGATTCTGATAGTGACACAAACAGCGTTACTTTTTATATCGGTTCACCTGAGTTTTATTCAGTATTAGTAGTAGTCCTTTTTTGTTGAGCGCAACTATAAAACATCATTTGAAGAAATATTTGGAAAAGTATACAGATACAGTTAACTTTTTGAATGAAAATATTTATGTAGACGATGTTATAGGAAGCCAACCGTTTGTAAATCAAGCTTTAACAATTACTTTAGAAGCGATTAAAATTTTCAAAGATGCCAATATATCTCTACACAAATGGCAAACTAATTAGAAATCCTCGCACAAGGCATGGTAAGATAAAGGAGTAATTTCGGATGAAAATCCTCATTTTGAAACTTTTGAAAAAGATAATTTGCCCTGCAAAGTTTTGGGTATAGCTTGGAATAGTAGAGAAGATTTTCTATACTTTGATTTTAAAGAGTTAATAGACTTTATCTCTAAAAGAATTGATACAAAGAGATTTATCTTGCAAGTTTTAGGCAGAATCTTCTATCTCATTGGATTTTGGGGACCTTTTACTCTCAGGATAAAGCACTTGATGCAGAAAGTATGGCTTCTGGGCTGATTGGTGTAAAGAAGTTCCCCAATTAACTGACTTCTCAATACCACGCTGTTATTTTTCTGACCCTTTAGTGAATAATTTTGAAACACTTGAACTTTACCTTTTTTTCTGATGCCAGCACAAAGGCATATGATACAGTAGCATTTCTCTGTGTGACATCATCTAATAAAAAAATTCTAACATCATTTGTTGCTTCTAAGAACAGAATAACTCCTTTGAAAACTGACACTCCCAAGATTGGAATTACTGCTAATCTGTCAGCTAGATTAAGCAGTCATATTTCGAAAGCTCTAAAACTCGATATTCCTTATTTCTTTTGGACAGATTCGAAAATAACATATTTTTGGGCTCGAGGGCAAACTGAAAAATTTAGCCATTCATCAAAAATCGAATTCAAGAAATTCAGAAATTGACCTCCCCTTCAAATCGGCATCATTGCCCTGGAATTCAAAATCCGGCTGACATTCTATCTGGAGAAGTGAAAAAGTTCCAGATTGCTAAATGACACATCTTGGTTACAAGGTCCAGAATGACTCAGACTTCCTCTAAAATTTTGGCTCGAATCTAAGAACGAAAATAGCTCTAATTCACCTTATTTAGAATAAAGAAAATCTAATGATATTGTTCAGCATAAATGTTTTATAGAAGAACAAAAAAGTGTCTATTTGACATCTCCAAATATAGGAAAAAGTATTAAGAATTACCTCATGGCAGAAATGATTTATTAAGATTTTGAAAACGAATGTATTATATGGTCCCCTAACAAGTGAAAAGTTATCAGAAGCTGAAAGATTTTGGATACAAATTGAACGAGAAAAGTTCTTCCCTGAAGAACTTAAATCTTTAAAAGATAATAAAGTAGAAAAGGAATCCCCTTTATATAATTACATGCCTTATTTAGATGAAAATGGACTCATAAGATTAGGAGGAAGGCTAGAATTTTGTAATTTGTCTATTGATGAGAAGCATCCTTTGATATTACCCAAAAATTCCTGGTTGACTACATTGATAGTATGCTGAGAGCATAATAAAGTAATGCATGGAGGAACAGCATCTACATTGGCACAAGTTAGATCAAATTACTGGATTCCCAAAGGATGCCAAATAGTTAAAAAAAAAAAGTTATAGAAAATTGCTTTGTTTGTAGAAAATATTTAGCCAAACCTATTTATCAGCTCACATTACCATTACCTAGTGATCGTATCTACCAAACGCCATCCTTTTCAGTCTGCAGCTTGGATTTTGCTGGACTTCTCTACGTCAATAACCTCGGAGAGCTGCAAAAATCCTATATCGTTTTATTTACTTGCGGAGTTACCAGAGCTCTTCACTTGGGACTGGTGTCTGATATGATTACTAACTCATTTCTACCTGCCTTCCGAAGATTCTTCGCAAGAAGAGGAAGTTGTAAAGTAATATACAGAGTGACAATGCCAAGACATTCCTGAAAAGCGAAAAAGAAATTGAAAACTTATCCTGTATCTTAACCCAAAGCATGATTCAGAATTTCATCACCAAAGAAAAGATTATTTGGAAAAATATCATCGAGAGATCCCCATGGCGGGGAGGATTTTATGAGCGTCTGGTGAGATCCGTCAAAAAAAGCCTGCATAAAATACTTGAGAAGGCCCTATTAAGTTTTGAAGAAATGACAACTATACTTACTGAAATAGAAGCTGTTTTCAATCTAAGACCACTGAGCTGCATACATGAAGAAAATGATGAACCAAGACCTCTCACCCCTATACATTTTTTTAAACTTTGGGCAAAATCAGCCAACATATTCTGTTATGTTTGCGGAGATCCTAGAAAATGCTTCTAAAAAATCATCTCTTTTAAAAAGAAAGAAATACCAACAGTTAACTCCTAAAACAACTGTGGCACAGATAGAAAAAACAATACTTATTAGATTTGCGAACTGCCCATTCAGTGAAAAACCCGGAAACACATCCTGTACTAAAGGTAGGTGATGTTGTATTGATTGAAGAAAACACTAAAAACAAGCTTCTTTGGAAGCTAGGTAAAATTGAAAGAAGCCTACCAGGGCGGGATAACAGTACACAGTGTTATGAACTAAAGACTAGTGGTGGACTGTTAAAACAAACTGTTCAACATCTTTATCCACTTGAACTATAAACTGTATTTATGCAAATTGAAAAAAATTTTAGAACTTTAAATTTTTATTCCTTTTATATTTACTGTTTCATTTAGTCTAATTATCATTTATTTAACCTATCATTTTCACCCATGTATAATCATAATTTTTTACGTTAATTAATTTCCCTTTGAAAAAGAATTTTGTATTTTTAAAGTGTTTTTGTGATTAGCTTAGCCTTTTATTGTATTTTCAAATTATCTGTTGTATAATTTATTATATATATATTTGTATTTACTGAATGATGTGATTAATAAGTGAACTCTTTGGAGAATTCAGGTGCAGAGTGTGAAGCAAAACTTTTTCCTTTTTGTTTTGTCTACATTGGTGCCAGACAGCACATTGCTTTTAATTTATTGCTCTGATCAGTGTAATCATTATTTTTTATGTTAGAATAAAACTAGATTTCGAAGGGGGAGGTCAAGTGGCAAAGTCTCTTAATTTGAATAGATATTGATTTTTTTTTTCAGGATTAAATTTTCTGCAAAATGTAAAAGTTGCACTTTTTTTATTTGTACAGTATATAATTCTTAAAAATAATCAGTTTTCAATTGCAGCGTGGTTCCTTTGTAGGAGTGCATGTTTACATTGGCAATTACTAATTTTAAAATTTCTGTAAAGTATTTTAAATGTGACTGAAAGCAATTATGAAAGTTTGATTATAATATTTTAATTGCTTAAAAAGGGGACAAAAAGGCACAGTTAATTTTTTAGGGCTTTTAGATTTCAAATCATTTTACTGATATCTGGAGTTTATCAAATATGAGATTATTCTTGTTATAAAATGTGAAATAACAAAAAACTAAGTACCAGGGAACTAAAAATTACTTTAAATGACTTCCAAGAGATGTTATAAACTAATAGCTTTAATACTAGTAGAAAACAAAATTTCATACAACTTTTTAAGAATTGTTTTTTTATATATATAATAATGTTTTGACTAATTTTTTTCATTGGTGAATTGTTTGAGCTACTTATAGCGAGGATTCATTAAACTATATAATGCATTTTTAGATACATTTTCTTATTTAATTTTGTTTATACTTTATTACAGCAATGTTCTATCCGATTATGCCGTAATTTTGGTACTTCTAGTAAGAATATGAGAGATATGGCTGAATTCAAAGAATTACAGAGGCAATTCCAGGTAAAAATAATTTATTTGGTAAATCATTCCATTTAAGTAGATTTTTTCATGAAGATAATGAATTAAATTGATTATTTTAATTTCTTGTGATCAAATGAAATTACTTATCAATTTGGTGAAAATCCAAATAAAAGTTTTGAACATTACTGTAAATTGGAGCAGAGAATGGAGTACTTTGCAGATTTTATTTTTATCTATTTGCTTTATGATTGAGATCAATCTCTCTCAGAATGTTTCAAAATAATATGTAAATTTTTAATATTTAACTTAGTGGTGCAACAGCCCATGAGGGCTAAGTCTACTATGCCCATATCAGTGTTTGTGACCTTGGGCCCTGAGCTGCATGAGCAGATGTTCCGATCAGGTAGTCAATCTGAAGTAAAAACCCCCAGTGTTAAGTTCCCAAGCAAGCTTGGTACTCATTTATTGACCCACTGGGGAAAGGTTGAGTTGACCTTGCTCAGCCCGAGGTTTGAACCTTAGACCTGTGGTGGGGAAGTGCGATGCGCTACCATTCAACCACTGGGTCTCCAATTTTTTATACTTGCATATTGTACTACTATTCAATTGGTTGTATATTGCAGCATTTGACAACATTTTTTATTTGACACAATTGGTCAATTGTATAATATGTAAGTGGCTAATTTTGTAATATTCCCAGACTTCTGAATGCATATTTAATTTTTAAGATCTTATATGCTCATCAATATCCTCAAAATTGATGAACTTTTTAAAGGTTTGTCAATTTTTGAGATTTATTTAATGACTTCATTGAAATATTATTTTAGTGCAAATTATTGAAGTTATTATTTGAGCTTGTTTTTAATATTTTGATGGTGTTCCATTAAAATACACAATACTTCATTATATTGCATTTTGCTCTATTACAGCTTTTTTTAAACACTTCTTCCATTTACAGCCCACAATGTTTAATTATACAGCTAAAAAAATAAAAATGTTATAACAACACTAAAAAAACAGAAAACAAACATTGATAGATTAGTTATTGTATCAAAACGATTTTTCATTTTAAGGCCAGCTTTGTCAAAACTATCTATGCAAGCAAGGTAGGTATGGGTATATATTGTTAAAAAAAAAAGGAAGTCTTGTTTTTTGTTTGGAGAAAAGAAAGCTATGTTGCATGTGATAAGGAAATTTCTTTTTTATTTATTTTGAATTTAATTACTTGGTAATTGTTCTACTCATTCATATAACTTCATGTAATATATTTGAAAATCTGATTTTAATATTAAAAGGAATCATAATTTTTGTTCAGTTTAATTTAATTTATTGTGAATATTTTATTCATTTGAATATTCTTGAATTGTAATTTTTTCACTGTTACATATTTACTAATATACTATTAAATGTATAATTTGAAAAGTTTAGTTTCACATTTACTTTGTGATCTTTTTGTATGTGCAATGTTTATCTTTAGTTTTAGGGCTCTGTTATGAGTCAGCTACAAGACGTTAATATTTAAGTAATCTCAAGGAATACCTTTAGTTCTATTTGAATTATGAAAAGGGTAATTTATGTTGCAATCCAGAGATAGGGTTTTAATAAATGGAGAGGTGTATTCCTATTTCACACACACATGTGCTTTTTTATAATTTTTCTAAAACACATTTCTGCTTAGTAACATTTTTTTAAAAAAAATTGTGTGGAGATATTTAGATTTTTTAAAAATTGTCCAGCATTTCTTACGTGAATTGTATGATTATTTTCATTGCTTTTTGATTCAAAAAAGGGAAATTTTTAAATTGATATCTGTTACAGTTTAAAAAATTCTATTGTTTGTTGTCTCCTTTATATAGGTGAATATCATGAACCATAATTGTTCAAGTCTATTGTGCAGAGTTGATGGAGCTTCTAATTTCAGACAAAAATTGTCTAAATGTTTTAGTGAGTTAAAAGTATAGAGAAAATTATTGCACTGTCATTACTCATCAAACAGGAACTGTTTGATAATTTTTTTTTTTTTTTTTTTTTTAATTACTAGTTGTGCTGTAAAATTTTAGTTCTGATCTGATCTGTGTTGAATGAATATTTGAATTGTATGTATAGTGCACCTTTTAATATATTTGAATTTAATTTTCAAAGTTTTAGTTTTGTGTTTTTTAGGTTGATGATGGTGTTCCTGTTTTCTTGAAAAGAGGTGCCAAAGATAAACTATTCTTCAGTTTTGTTTGTGTTGGACTTGGAGTTTGTGTAGTAGATGCCCTGACTACTGTCTACAAACTTATATATCCTCCACCACCAAAATAAATTCTTACTGTATTATTTTCAATCAAATATTGTAGGCAAGAATGTTGGAGATGTATAAGATTATGTAATAAATAGTTAATAATTATGGGTTTCTCTTTCTAGTATATTAAGTCTTAGTTAATATTTTATTTGTTTAATGTAATGTAAATCTGTTATAAGCTTCTTGTATGAAGAAACAATATTTTGAAAAATTGCATCATATTCTTTTATTGAAAAGTAATGCATAATTAATTAAAAAAGTTTCATGGAAAGTTTTTGCCTTTTGTGTAGGTTTTGTATTCTATAAATTATTAATTTTTTTAAAAAAAATGTCATTACACATCAAAATGCAATTAAGGTTATGTTAAAGGAAAAATTTCAATTTGAATATTGTTTAGTTTTAGATTAGTTGAAGACTTGGACCTATTAAGTTTTAGTTTAGTGGGAGATGAATGAATTAAAGATTACACTATCTGCTATTGATGTACTACAATTCTTTTTATTACATCCATATTTTTCAGAAGTTATCAATTTTTGCTAAGGAAAAATTCTGAATGATAACATTTTCTTAAAAAACAGCTGTCAAGTTTAGAAATTAGAATGTCTTGTTTTAACTCATCATATTTTTTTCTTGAATAGTTTTTTTTCCCCTGACAATATCCATTAAAAGTTGATATAAAACCTGTGCATTATTCTTTTTAAATTTGTCTTTTTTGAAAAAGAAAGGAAGAAAGGCATCTTATTCTAGTTGTCTGGGGGGGGGAGAAGGCATTGAAAACAAAATTGTTTTCCGTCTTTTCGCATGAGCAGTTTTGCCACAGCAAAGCACAAGTGATGAAAATAGTATATATCAACATATGTTAAAGGGTTAATTTTCTGTAGTTAGAGGGACACATTATTTTCAGTTATTTTTTGTTTGCTAGCAATAGCGACATAAAATCACAGAATGTGAAAATATTTTTTTTAAACCCCTCATGTTACCTGGTATCCATAAGTTTTTGTTGAGATTTCCTCACCTTATTGCTTTAAATTTAAAGAACATAAAAAAATATATTTTTAGAAAGCAATTGAAAAAAAAAGATTTAAAAAAAATGACAAAATTTGAAACTGCAACTTGGAACATTATTAAAGATGCCGTTTAAACACACAGTTCTCATAAGGGAGGTTTTCATGGTAACTTATCGGTACTCAAGTTCCTGCCAAGTATCCTTCAGAATTTCACTGCAGCAATTTTACATTTTTAGGTTCAATATTACCCCAATATTGTGTATCATGAAGGGTGGCCATATTGCAGTTGAGAAACCTCATATGCTGTTAGCATGTTGCAAGGTTTACTGCTTTTTCAATAAATTGATCTAACAACTTCAGTATACAATAAAGCATTCTAAATTTTAATCTTATGTCAATATCTTTTCATTTCTAGATATGTGTAAAGATTCTCCGTGCTGCATATTGGACAGTTATGTTTATTCACCTTCTCAGATTTGCATAAAACCATTATCAGAAATAATTTTTGTCATGAATTTCACCCAAAACGAATTGAAAGAACTAAAAATAATGCAGTTTATTGCTTGGTTGTATAGAGTTTGAAAAAAAAATTTCTGATTGGGGTACATGAACATCTTCCCAACATTTGAATGTGTGTTAGATGATTTTCCATGGATTGTGAATTATTACTATTTTCTTTTTTATGTAATCAATATCTTACATTACAATTGATCAAGCATTACCTCATCTTTTACCCCAGCTTTCACTTTCTTACTACAATCCTGTAAAGGTAGGATTTTTTTTTTTTTTTTTTTCTGTATCTCATCCAAGATCATCTGAAATATATAAATTGATATCCAATCAAAATTAGAAATTCTTCCTTCTTGATTTAGAAAGACAGTTGAGTCCTTATCAGTATTTCAATAATAAACAAATATTTAAGTGTATAATATGCATTTATCTATTTCATTTAAGTATTTAAATTTTAATTGGTAACATTAACTACTGAATGAAAATAAAAAATTATTCTGTTCAATAGAGAACAATATGAACTTTAGTAAATAAAATTTAATTTTTTTTATATCACAGACTGCTATGATTAGTTTTTCTCTCTTTCTATTGTAATATATCTGTGCTACCTCAAATGAAAAAAATTCTTTTCAAATTAGAATGTTGTCGAAAGTTGTTTTATCCATTATGTAAATCTACTGAATTCCTTTAAGTAGCATTCCTGATTTTATATCTTAATTATTCAAGATATGCCACCTATATTCACATTTCTTAGACTTCCATGCAGCAAATTCATTAATAAAGTCTAAAGAAGTATTTTACATAACACAAACGTGTACAAAAAATTTATCTTGACGTTAATCATATTCTAAAATCTGAGAACATGATGAATCTGGGAATGAAATATTAAATGAACATTTTTTATTATTCAGAAACTAATATATTATTCTGAATAAAAGAAAAATTATGTTAATGCTGTTTGAATTTAAGGATCATTTTTTACAGGTTCCATTAAAAAAATTAATTTACTGATGAAAAAAAAAATTTTTTTTTTCATTTACGTTTTTTTTACTTGCATTCTTTGCTTTAATAAAAATGATGTAACAAAGTTTTCTGAGCCTCTATTACAATCATCTCCAAACTGTTTTGATTCATACCCAGTGGTGTCCTAGGGGTCCGGAATCTTCCCCACAAAGCCCTTGATTTTTTTTCCTAATGATTGTAATTCTAAGTATATAGTACGTAAAATTTAAATATTTGTTAATGATTCGTCTTATTAATTAATGATAATTATTTATTCAAAAAGATGTTTTTTACCGTTTTTGTTCCCGCAAATCGACAAAATCAAAAGGAGCATGATACAAGAATGGTGGACTTTCGACCTTGGACCCACCCCCCTTGAAAAATTCTTGTGTGCGCTACTGTTCATACCTCTTCAACAAAAATAATTAGAAGTACCCTAATGCCAGTGGAGTAACAAAGTATATTAGGACACCAAGACGGGTATCACAAAGGACTGCAAAACCATTACATAACATAGACTTTGGGCCCCTCTAGAACCCTGGCCCTCTTCTGCAATGCCTATTGTACATATATAGGAGTCGCGAACCAAAATCTCCAAAAAAAAAGTCTCAGATAGCGGGGTTGTAGTGGCGAGGTGTCTAGGGGCTCCGTTTCACAATTCGAATTAAAAATAATGCGAACGAAGAGGCTTCTTGAAAATAAAAAAAATTATTTGAGTTATAAGAAAAAGTTTACAGGGCAATAGGAATTAAAACATGGAGATATTAAAGAATTAGAAAGTTATAGATAATTCCCTCTAGGAGGTCGTTAGAAACCTAAAAAGCGCATTATGTGAATGAAACTTACCGCCTGGTTAGCTAGCGTAATTGCACAAATGCGCGATACGTCTTCGAACTGTGGTTAGTAGACTTCTTGAATATTATTTGTGTTGGCGTTTCGTAAGCCCGCCAGAGAGAGAGAGATGGCGTTGATCTGGAATACTGTTTTAATTAAAGTTATCATCCTCTGGAAAAGGATATGATCCTACCTTTTACAAAATAGTTCTCTAGGATATCCTACCAGGGGCGTAGCTACCGCTGTATCAGCCGTATCAATGATACGGGGCCCCAACATATATGTAACTACAGTCCACTAACAAAAGCCTATATAAAAAAAAGGGCTACGAGGAATTTTGATACAAGACCTGAGAGCTAGCTACGCCAGTATATCCTACATGTATGCCATGAGCCCATTTCCTTCACGGACTCTCAAGTATCATTCTTCGTACCAAACTCTGGAAACCATTGATTTAAGAGTTGTATTAATCCATAAAAGAAGCATAGTGGCTGTGAGTGGTTCTGCATCGCGCTTCCACACCACAGGTCTGGGATTCAAACCCCGGGCTGGGCAAGGTCGACTCAGCCTTTCATCCCTTTAGTGGGTCGATAAATGAGTAACAAGCTTGCTTGGGAACTTAACCCTGGAGGTTTCGCGCCAGACTGACCACCTGACCGGAACATCTTTTCGTGCACCTCACGGCCCAAGGTAACGTATACTGAGGTGGGCATAGGCCTAGGCCCTCATGGGCTGTTGAGTCATTGTGAGTTGTTATTAATCCATAAAAGAAAATAAATGAGTGGGGTAGAAGAGGAAAAGACAGATAAGAATGTGAAATTATAATATTAGATTGGAGGAAAAGATATCCATTATTTTTTTTTGGTAGATGGCTGTAGTGTCGATATTTCGTGAAGTATCGATCAAACAATTTCAAATTTATGCTCGTTGTCAAGGTGACATTTCACGCTAAAAAAATTATTTTGCTGTTTTTTTGTTTGGTCCATTCAGTTGTGAGTTACAGGGTGTTAAAAATGGATGTCAACAAAGAGAAAATTCGGTGCATTTTATAGTTTTTCTTTGATAAAGGCGAGAATACAAGCCAGAAGGCTGAAATTGTGAATGGTGTCGATACTGTAACAGTAAATTACGTGCAATTTTGGTTTCGTCGATTCCGTTCAGGCATTTTTGATGTTAAAGATGCACCTCACACAGGCAGGCCCGCCGTCGAAAATGTCTATAAAATCACAGAAATAATCGAAGTTTACCGGCATGTTAGTAGTCGTAACATCGCCCAGGAGCTAAAGATCGAGCATAAAACAGTTTTAAACCATTTGAGCAAAGTTGGATTCAAAAAGAAGCTCGATGTTTGGGTGCCACACCAAAAAACATGATGGATCGAATTTTCATCTGCGAAGCTTTGGTCAAACGGAATGAAATCGATTCATTTCTTAAGCCGACTGTGACCGGGGATGAGAAATGGGTCACGTATGACAATATTGGGTGAAAATGATCGTGGTCAAAGCGCGGTGAAGCAGCTCAAACGGTGGCCAGGAAGGTTCTGCTGTGTATTTGGTGGGACTGGAAAGGAATAATTTATTATGAGTTGCTTCCGTATGGCCAAACACTAAATTCAGATCTCTACCGTCATCCACTGAACTGTTTGAAGCAGCGATTGGTCAACAGAAGAGGTGTTGTGTTCCATCAGGACAATGCCAGGCCATACACGTCTGTAGTGACTCGCCAGAAACTTTGGGAGTTTGGTTGGGAAGTTTTAATGCATCTACCGTATAGTCCAGACCTGTCACAAAATGATTACGACCTTTTTCTCTCATTGCAAAACTTCCAGAGTGATAAGAAATTGGGATTAAGAGAAGATTGTGAAAATCAATTACTAGAGATTTTCGTCAATAAATGCCAAGACTTCTATGAGAGAGGCAATATGAAGCTACCTTTAAAAGGGCAACAAATTATACAACAAAACGGTACATATTTGATCCAAATCGGACAATCCGAAACATGTTAAATAAAGTTTTGAATTTCATGCAAAAATAATGGATTTCTTTTCCCCCAACCTAATGCAATGTATGGTGTTTGATTGGCAAAAGTTTGGTGAGCTTGATGACCAAGGAGTATGAATATCACGAAGATGATACAGAAATACTATTATACCAGGGATAATATCTGTAAGCCTGCCACACCAATTAAAATGATGGATCGAATTTCCATCTGGCCAAATGGAATGAAATCGACCCATTTCTTAAGAGGATGGTGACTGGGGATGAGAAATGGATCACATAATGCAATATTGGGCGAAAACGATCGTGGTCAAAGAATGGTGAAGCAGCTCAAACGATGGCCAAACCCGGAGTAACATCCAGGAAGGTTCTTCTGTGTATTTGGTGGGACTGGGGAAAAGAAACATTTATTATGAGTTGCTTCCGTAGGGCCAAAGACTAAATTCAGATATTTACTGTCAACAACTGGACCGTTTGAAGCTAGTGACTGACAAGAAACGGCCAGCATTGGCCAACAGAAGAGGTATTGTGTTCCATCAGGACAACGCCAGGTCACAACACATGTCTGTAGTGACTCGCCAGAAACTCTGGGAGCTTGATTGGAAAGTTTTAATGCATCCACCATATAGTCCGGACCTAGCACCAAACTATTACCACCTTTTTCTCTCATTGCAAAACTTCCAGAGTGATAAGAAATTGGGATCAAGAGAAGATTATGAAAATCAATTGTGCTGGGATTTTTCTCCAATAAATGCCAAGACTTCTATGAGAGAGGCATTATGAAGCTACCTTTAAAATGGCAGCAAATTATACAACAAAACGATGCATATTTGACCCAAATTTGTACAATCCGAAACATGTTAAATAAAGTCTTGAATTTCATGCAAAAATAATGGATTTTTTTTCTCCAACCTAATATATTTTTTTCTTGTCATATGTCTTAAATTTGAATTTGACAATTACTACAGAAACACTGCTTATCGAGAATCAGTTACGATTTGAGACTTTAAAAAGAAAAAGGTTATTATATGTGTTATAATAATCTTTTTTAACGACACTCTCTTGTTTTAAAGATTGTAATTTTTTGGAATTCATGAAAATGTAACAAGTGAGATAAATAACAAAATATAATAAATGAGAGGACTGAAGAGAAAATATATTTTGCTTAAGACGCTTCCAGTAATTCTCGAATAACTTCCCAAGTGTGCAATGAAAATAAACAATTAATAAATAATAATGAAAACAATTTATTCCAAAAAAAACCAATGAATTCCAAAACAACAATTTATTTTAAAGCTCACTTCGCGTTCTGTGTTGACTGGTATGTGCTTTCACACACACACACAAAAGAAAATTACTTGATTTTTCAAAATCTTAATGTTTCTTGGTTTTTAAAACTTGTATCAACATCTGAAGAAGATTACTACTGTCCGCGAGGATAGCTTTGAAACCTTATCAGATCTATAGTCTTTAAGAAAGCAGTTTAATTTATTTATAGTTCAGAATACTCAAAAATATTAAAAAATTTTAACTTGAAGTATATTGCGAACAATATTAACTCTTTGTTCAGTATTTTGTGCAATAAAACTATCATACGTATGAA
Source organism: Trichonephila inaurata madagascariensis (assembly GCA_019973955.1). NCBI lineage: Eukaryota > Metazoa > Arthropoda > Arachnida > Araneae > Nephilidae > Trichonephila > Trichonephila inaurata. The sequence continues at coordinate 280,731 of BMAV01007923.1, forward strand.
ACTAAATTTAAGATAATTTTCCTAAATATGTGGCATGATTGTTTTTAGGAGTTATCAGTTTTTTTCGGTTATTTCATGAGGAATCAAAAACCTCTCCTAATTCAAACTTTAACAAGATTATTGCATTAATTCAGCTCGACCAACTCGTGCCTGACAATGCCTTCAATATTTTTTTTATTCTAATGGGCTGCGGATTGGTGTTTTACCATTGCAGACCTAGTACATTCCTCGGAAACTTGTATCTCTTTTTAGTGCGGCACCACAGAGGTGGATACCAATCACCACAGGTAATTTTGAAGTCTAGTCTTCTCCCTACAGGGAGGCACCTGAGCTCTGGCGATGCGAACCTGTACTAGGATTTAATTTTGCCAAGGGCACCCAAGCCAAACAGACACTCTAGAGAACTTTTAAATGCCGTATAATCATACGACATGACAGCTGTTGATTTTCTGTATCATGAAAATCTACCAACTTGGACCGGGGTCAAACCCGCAACCTTGGGTGGAGACTACCAGTGACAAACCAACCATGCCCCCAGCCGGCTTATGGTTTAATTATTAAATTTGAAATATATGTACTTAGCTAGTGACTAGCCAAAGTGGGAAAAAATTGTAACACCTTTTGGGTTGGACCATCCATCTGCCGCAGTCGTCTTGGTCACAATACCGGCAAGGTTTCAGTCGCTCTTTCGGATTCAGAACCATGATTGGTACTTACGTACTTCTTGGCGACATTATATGAAACGAAGCTCTTAGTTCAGCGCAACGACACATAGGAAATGATGCACGTGTCGACACATAGGGCTGATGTATGTTAAATCTGTTGGAGCTCAAAGTCCTTTCGTTGGCTTGGTATGCTAGTTTGTGGAACGGGGGGGGGGGGCCGAATTTTATTTTTGTTTTCGTCACTTGACCGAGGTTCAAAATTTCGAGGTCCGTTGCCTATAACCCTTGTGATGCTTTATAGTGCAACGATTATAAACAGTAACTCATCACTGAGTCTGTTAAAATATGATAATTTTCTTTCAAATAAAATGTATTACCAAACAAAGTCATTTTACAGCTATTCATTTAAACATTTTCTTACAAAAATAAAAGTGGACAGTAGAAGGGTTGAACTTACGATGAAATGAAGAACTAAAAAATCCTTAAGGCTTCAAAAAAATATTTACCTGTTCTGATCTCAAAACCCTCCGTTTAAAAACAACTGAACTGAACTGATCTAAACATAGGAATGGCATTGTGTTTGTTTACTAATATTGCATGATAGTGTAAAGGGAATTATAACGTTTGATGCTTTATATCTCTTTAATCCTCTCAAAAAAATTGAAAGTGATTAAAATAATCTATTTTACCTCAAAATTCAAAAAATGTCTAATATTGTAAATCCAAGTTCTTACATCAAAAGTGTTCTTCATAATGGTGTCGGAAGATTCATTATTCAGTTGCAACGCATAACATTTAGATTTTCTAAAACTCACGGTGGTAGTAATGGTTTGAGAGAATACATTGAAAAAGACTTAGTAGATTTTGCAAGAGCTAATCCAGGAGTCGTCATTTATCTAAAACCTCGACGAATTGGTCCTCCTAGCATTACAATGGAATATTTAAACGGCCAGAGTCATTATCGTTCTTTTCCAAAACGACCAAGAGAGGATGTTGTGAAATGGGTTGAATTCGCCCGAACACAGTCAGGATTTCCGATTTCTCGATTTATTAAAAATCAGCATACCGAAAATCCTAGTATTCAAGGCGTGTGGACACCTTTCACAAACCTTCCAACCGAGCTGAATGTTACGGAATTGCCTTCAGAAGAATTTTCTAAAGCAACTACATTTTTTCCAACAGCGACAGAGCAGCTTTTAGAAATAGCAAAAACTTGTGAAACTAATAATATTATTGTAGACGAGGAAACTATATCTACTGAAAAAATAAATTAATATTTTACTAATTACTGTTGATAATCCTAGAAACAAATGTTTGAGTGATAATGAAAATGTTTTCTTTTCATATTAATGTTTCAAATTTTAATAGCCTTCATTGTACAACATTTTTCACAAAGTGAGAGATTTAGTTAGCATTTATTAGTTGTAATAAATGAAACTGCCAACAAGTTATCTAGTATGTTTGTGATTTGTCTTGCATTTTCTTTTCCTTATCGGTTTGTACTTAAGCTTTTATTTGTGCATTTCCAATGTTAAGATTACTTAGTATATTTCGGTTACGCAGCAAAATTTGCACTACGCAAATCATGCCATTTTTCCACCAAAATCTGACTGACTTGTTTTTTTTAAAAAATGAAAACCATAAGAATCTTTTTATTATTCTGGTATCATGGCTAGATTCGGGAGGTGCAAATTGTACTGCAGTTATGCAAATACACAAGTATCCATTTGCTTGAATATGGGATTTTTAAATGTAATTGCCAAATTATGAAGTAAAAATGTCAAGTAATAAGTGATGAGTTTTTTTAAATACAACAATGGGATGTAGAGGAAAATAATATTTTGACTGGATATATTTTTTCTAAGATTAAAGTAAAACCATTATGTAAAATTTAAAAAATAAGGTGAAGCAGTAACAAAAATGAATAACTTCCAAGCTTATATGTTGTTTATTATACTGGTTATACTAAAATTGACTCTATTAATTTCAAATTATATGTATTAATTATTAAATCTGACTTTGCGAGAAAATGACTATGTCAAAGGTATTCATAAAATACACATTTTAATTAAAAACATAAAATAATAGTTTTAATTAATAATAAGAACAATACAGAGATAATTAGTAACCACATTTTTCTTCTTTTCTCATACTTGTCTGTTGATTCTAGTTCAAAATAATGAGGTCTGTCACCAACGACTTTTGAGTATCTGTTTGATGAAGTTAATTCATATTAAATCATACTATTAAAATAATAAAATTTCATAAAACTAATGAAGGGAATCAATAGATTATAGTGTGTGTGAATTTGATTTATTTTATTGAATTCTCACTCTAAAGCAATGTGAGGGTTATTAGCAACATATTTTTTAATTTTTGTTAAGTGTTGAGGATGAACCTGAGTTGGCTCCCCACTCTCCTAACTTACATGCCATGCCAACATAAGGACTTTGAGCCATGATAGATTTAATGTACATCAGCCCATCTACATGGCAGGTCTCCACGACTGGACTGGCAACTTGCCGGCCATAAATTGTGACCTTGATCACTTGGCTACCACAGCCTGATGAAATATTGTGAAGAATCTTATTTATGTGAATTTGAATGTTCAGTAAGACATGGATTCATGAATAAACTTTTGATTAGTTTTTAAATGTTCATTTAAAAAAAGTGCAAAAGTATTTCTGTAAAGAACTTTTCCAGTTGAGAATTGTGTGAAATAAGATGATAAATTGTACATAAACTATGGATCTAAGTACAGAGAAAGTTTTAATGTTCTATGTGTTAAGATCATATACTTGTCTTTTTTATTTTTTTAAATAAATACTTATTAATAATTACATATAACAAAAGTTTTAATGTTTTACATCTAAAAATAATACATGTATTTATTTTTAATGAAACATTTATTAAAAATTTTATATATGGATGGATGTTTTCTTTAAAGAAAACATCCATTCTTTCAAATCAATTATTTGTTAAAATTGCATCATAAATTTCAACTATACTTAAATATTTCATGACAAAAAGAAATGAAAATTTGCACTTATTTCAAAACTTCAGTATGTTGGTATGATGAATAAGCCAGGTCACACATGGCCTCTTTAGCGTAGGGAACAGGTGTGTCTCTAAGTTTAAAAAGTTTGGAAACCCCTGATTTAAAGCTTGACATATGAGTTTTATGGTGTTATAACTACTACTTAACACTCCTGATCTCCCACATAATTTAATTCATCTTAGTATGTCACAGTTCAGTTTTACCAGCAAATACTATTTCATTGATCCAATGGCTAGATAAAGGTATTTTTAAACTTTAAAAATAGGATATTATTTAATACAGTTCAATGAATTTTGAACACAATTGATTCAAATGATGTAATGAAAGCTCAGAAGCAGTTTTCGATTAAAACTATCAAAATCATATTGCTTTCGTTAAAGGAACTAATAAATTGAACTGTAAATGTGTGTAGGAAGGTATGGCCAGCATCAGTAAAAAAATTGCTTGAATCTCCAGAAAATGGGAATAGAGGGATATTAGAGCTTGCTATTAATCAGAGATGAAGGTTTTGTAGATATAGCTGTTAAAGATGTCCAAAATATATTTTCGCTGAAGCACATCAGGAATGATGTCTGAATATCGTAGTCAAATCGATTCTGGAGATGACAGATTTTATCAAAACTGATTTTACTCTAAAAAAAGTTGCAGGAAAGTCTTATCTTAGAAAAAAATCTCAAATGATTTTCCTTGATTGAAGATCTTTGTGATAAAAATGGCCAAAAATTCACAAGGTAGATGGAAAATTGCATATCTCTGCAACCAGCAGTACTACGGACTTGAAATGCCCAGTGCAAACAGACTGAAATAACAGATCTTTTAAAGAAGGCAGAAGACATAAAAAAAAAATTCTGAAGGGGAATTGAGTTCAAAGTTCATTCTCTCGATCCTAAAAAACAATCACCTCGTGGTGAATAGTAAGGAAGAACAAATTTAATAAAATGAGCTTAAATTAAATGAGAACATAATTTTTTTTTTTTTTTACATATATTTATATTTGAATAAAAATTGTTGAATTAAAAAATATTTTGTTTAAAGTTTTCTGAATGCATCCGTCCATTTTAATATTTATTACGAGTCTCGTATGGGGGCCCAGAGGCAGCGTATCGCTCTTCCACACATGTCCAGGGTTTTATCCTCGGGCTGGCCAGGTTGACTCGGCCTTTCATTCCTTAAGTGGGTCGCAATAAATGAGTACCAAGCTTGCTTGGGGATTTCGCTTCAGACTGACCATCTAATCAGGACATCTGCTCATGCACCTTAGCGCCCTATGGTCACAGTAGGCCTTGGCCCTGTTGCACCACTAAGTTTAGTTTATTAGTTCCCTCTAAAATGGTATCTTTTAGGAACATATTTATCTTATTATAGAAGAGATACCTGTATTGGATCCTCACATTGGATGATGGAGATTTAAATAATCAAAAATGAAAACTGGTACTGTCGATCTATAAAGCATTATAATTGATAAAATGTTAGATCTTGTGGAAGATAATATTTAAGATACATAAGCTTTATAATTGATGTTGATTTGAACCACAAGAATAAGTTAGATGCCTGATTTATCTGTACAGAGGAATCTTTCTGGTAGATATTTACCAGATATTAATCTTCATTCTCGTGATTATCTTTTTTGAAAATGACTTCCGAAAAATCGACAAGATGTTTACAGATGATGTCAAAATAGAAAGATATTTAGCTTTTTGTATCTATTTCTTATGTGTTAATTACAATTTCATTGTGATTCAAAGATGGGGGATAAATTTCTATCCTTCCCTAGAAAAAGTGGAAGAAAAATAAAGGGGGAGGAGTGTTATCTAAATACAACTATTTCGAATAACATGTTATTGGATGATTTGCTTTTAGTAGATTCCCAGCAATTTGTCACAAATACTACTTTTATCTTCCTCTTTTGATGTGTATTTTGGTTCCCCATTTCTAGAATGTTCCATGAATTTTTGAAATCTTTGTTATAGAAATGATTTGTTTTTTCCAAGACAAAAAATATTTTCTCAAATTTTTCCTATAGACATTCATATCCATTGGTTATTCACTAGAGTTTCCTGCAGTAGTGTGGAGAATTATTTTTCCGAAATTGTCTGAATGTCTCTCTCAAAGTTAAATATTGTTCACATTTTAATTACAAAGCTCAATTTTCCTTAATGTAAACAAGACAATTTTGGAAATTTGTCAAATAGTTCTCTTTGGATTTTGTGCAATTAAAAATCGTTGTACATTGTTCAGAATAGGACCAGACAGTAATGTAAAATGCGAATTTGTTAGCATGAAAATTGAAATCCATGTTTTTACGTGTGTAAATTATATTAAAAACATTTAAAGAGGAAAAAAAAGTTTTAATTCCTCTTGGATGTGATTACTAATTATTAAACAGACTTTATTTTTCAAAAAATTACAAATTTTTTAATATTTCCAGTAATAATTAATTAAAGAAAATATTATATCTACAAAAAATCACTTAAAATATATTCTGGAATATCATAGTTTACTCCTTATGGATGTAATAAATTTTTGTGTTGTTTATATAAAAAAATGTTGTCATTCACAGATGTATATATTCTGTCTGAAATACGTATTATTGTTTTTCTTCAAAATCATTGTATGATATAAGTGAAAAATTATTTTCTAAATTTAAAGATATAATCTGAGAGGTAAAATAATTTTTATCACACAATTAACAGCTTAAATGAAAAAGAGACTCAGCACATGTATTTATGAACACAAGGAGAAAAAGAACCAAAAATAATTTAAATAGATTACATGAAAATATGGAGGGAGGAAAACCAGGAACTACTAAACAGTTGGAAAGGAACAAATGAGCTAACTGCTTAATTCTGTATTCTTTGAAGCAAAAGGAACATGTTTTAGAGCTGTACTGAAGGTCTTTAATAAATATGTTCAAAAGAATAATTTATTCTTTTGATTCTTAATCTGAATTTATAGCTCAATATGAATATCTTCAAGTCATGACCAATCTAAATAAAATTTAAAATACAGCAGGTAAAAATGTAAAACTTTGGTTTGTATCTAAATTCTTAATTCAAAGTTAATGCAAGATTTTACTTGGATAATTTAAGTTTTTTTAGAATTACACTCAATTTCCTTGTTTTCTAATAATTTTTAAATTAAATTGCAAACTGAAATTTTCAGAATTTATAAATGTGTTATATTAATCATCATATTAATTTAAACAGAATCAATATTAAAAAAAAGAATTTTTTATCTCTATTTTTTTTCTTTAATCTAAGAAACGGCGATAAAATTACACTGTTTAGCACAAAGAAACTGTATTAAATTGAAGTAATATGCCCTAAATTTTAAAATTTCCTTCAAAATACTAATAATAATGAAATAAAATAAAGTAGTATTTAATAATGCATCAAATTTAGTTCTCTCATCTCCATAAATAAAAATCATTATCTCTGTTTTGCCAAAATATACAGGTGTCAGCATTAAAAAATTTTAAATTCAACTCAATTTAGTTTCCAAAAAATCATTACACTATAAATTCATAGTAAGGTTATTACTTAAGCACTTCTGTTCTAGATTATTGAGAATTTCCAAACGGAAAATTCATTTTCCAGATTTCCATGCCAGTTATCCTCAGGACTTTGATCTTCAGTTATTCTTGACAGCCAATTAAGTCACCATTTTGATCTTTTTAAAAATTATTATAATGATTTTTTAACCTATTTATAATAAATGAGAAACAAAAATTAGCAGACAATGTGAAAACTTGGATCTGATTTAAGTTCTGACTCATTTGGATGCACCAATGTTTTGGAATATCAGCTTCTTGATGACAAATCTTTCATCGGCATAGAAGAACGAACTTATGAAGTAAATGAAATTGAAGAAAACATGCAAACAGAAAAAACTTTACATCAAATAATTATTCAATGCAATTGGAAAAACTTGTGAATTAATAGAGAGAAAAATGATCCAAATGAAAAAGGAGCCTTTGAATAAAGTAAAAATATTGTATTCTATGTCATCATGTGATATATAAAGAGGGGGGGGGGCCGGAACAGGGTAAACAATTAGTACCAAATCATTTATGATTTTCTTAAAAATAATTTTCTTTTGTAAATAAACAATTATTCTTTTTGCTTTTTACAGTTTACTTTTATGTACTGTAGAATCTGGCGTATAACACGCACCTATATTTTCAAGCTGCAATTTATAATTTCTAGGTATATTTGCCATATAACATGCACCCCTTTTTTATAAATAACATGAAATACAACTATGCAATGGCTCTTATGTTTTGAAGTAATTTTTTTTAGGTATTATTCCTAGCTTTAGAAAAAAATAGTATAACTTTAGAACTACAACCCTTAAAGTTCCTTAAGTATGTCTCTCATTTCTTTTAAATAAACAGTATTTTGATAAAAGAAGTAGTCTTAATTTTTTTCTATGTTCATCATTTTTTCATTTTTAAAGTTCTTATTTATATACCTGGCGTATAAAGCGCACCCATAAACTTCAAACTTATTTTTTTGCATTAAAAGTGTGCATTATATGCCGATTTTATGGAAATATACAAATATTTTAATTTTAACAAAATTTCATATGAGCGAATTTCTTATTTTCCTAAAGAAATAATATTTCACCTTAAATGTGGAATCATTTAATGGAGTACTTTTGAGGACCTAATCAACTGTACTAAGAGAGGTATACTGAGCAGAAAGTTTGAAAACCTCTCGTATACATTCTTGACACAAAACTAAATTAATAAATTGTTTAGTTTCAACAGAAACAGAAAAAAAAAAGTTATTCCTTACATACAGACCTTTCCAACAACAATAAAAGGATTTAAAGATAAAAACAGGCAAATAATAAAAAAATTCAATTTTATTTATTCAAGCATTATTAAATAAGTTTTTTTTTATTTAATTAAAAGTGACACTGGTTTTTTTTAAAAAATTATATAATAAAGTGATTTACATTTCAGTCTTGAATCAAAACATTTTCATTCACAAATTTGAATTATTATAAAAATATAAATTCATTTATATATATTCACAGTCACAATTTTAAAATATTACAAAATATAAATAAATAAGACGAATTTGTAACCTATACTAGGATGGGAAAGATTCTGAAGAAAGTTTTATAATCTGTTCAGCTGCAAAAGATTTAATCAGTTTTTCAAATGGCTTATACATAATTAAAGAAGATTTGCAACCGATTATAATAAGCTTCCTCTTTGCTCTTGATATGGCAACATTCAAACGTCTTTCTTCATTAATGATAACTCCTTTCTGAAATAGGAAAACACAATTAAAACTGTATTAAAATGAATTTCTAATAATAATATTGCACAATCCTTTTAAAAATATGTCAAGAATTTTAAAAAAATAAACATCATATTTAACGTTTTTTAATCATAATGAATAAATATCCTTACTTTCATAGAATTTTAACGCTGTGACATTTTGGAAATAAAACAAAATAATTACATTAAAAACCCTAATTAGCTTATTTTAATTGCAAAAGTAACTAGTCCTGATAATTTTAAATGTCATTCATTATAGTAGGATAAGTAATAAGCCAAAAGAAATTAATTTTAAAAGTATTTTATCTAATTCAAATAAAACTGTATGATTTGTTTTCTTTTCCCTCTAAAGAACTTAAATAATTTATCTAAAACTAGCTATAACTGAAACTGAGTCATGTAACTTTTTATGTAAATTTCCAAACTAATATCTTTAAGTCTAGTCTCTAAAACATGATTTTATTTTCAACAAAGTTGAAATATATGTATTGGAATTTTTTAACAAATATACATATAGAAAAAGAGTTACCTTATCACAGTCAGTTGTAGATTTATTACATTTTACACATGAAATAATGATAACACTTTTGTCTCGTCCTTGATATTGATCTACAGTATTCACTTCTATTTCATTCATATTTATGTGTTTCAGTTTAGTTGCAATTAAATCTACTTGTCGTCGATACGGAGTAATAATTCCAATATCACATTCGGCTACTTTAAGCTAGAGGACAGAAAAGTTTGAATGCATATTTTTCAATTTAATAACATAATTAAAAATAGAATTTTGAAAAGCAAATGAAAATGAAATTATACCTCTGATAAAGTTTGCAATATAGTTAAAACTAATTCTGATTCAAATTCATTTTTATCCGAACTCATTCCAGAAGAAAAAGAATTATTTACATTCTCAGTATTTATAAATATCACAGATTTTCGCAAGTCTACTTGCAGTGCCTGAAGAACCCAGTCCGGAGTTGAATCTCTGATGCTACTAATATCTAATTTCAATACAGATTGTGCAACAGTTTCGGAACCACACTGAAGAGCTCCATTATATGTCAATTCATTACAAAGCCTCATAATTTCTCTGGAAAAAAAATTATGTACATGAAAATCTTCAATAGAATCTAAATGTTACTATATAAATTTTAGTGATTTTAAAAGTAAAATAGTCACTCAACTTTCAACTATCTCTTTAAAAAAGTCTCAGCTTATAAAATTGATTTTAAATATTAAAAAAATATTCATAGTAAAAAACAATAAAAAATATCTTTTAATATATATTAATAGACTAATTTTTATTTTTAATATTTCAATTTTCTCAGTTTTATATTTAGCAAAATTTACTTGTTTTGTAAATTATTCTTAAGGCTTTTGAAATATCAGTCTAATTTATTTCAAGAGGGAAGATATTAAATATTAATACAACTCACTTGTTCATTCTATATTGTATGACTAATTCCATTGAGTTATCAGCATTACAAAGCCTTTGCAACAAACTTTCTTGCATTCCTTTTTCTCTTAAGAGAAAAAATAGTTTTTTAATAGAAAAAATAATTAAATTGAAATAATTTTCACATATTGAAGTAATAGCAACATTATGAAGATAATAAACTTTCTGCCAATGAAATTAATATTTAATTCACTATCGACAAGCTTCAATGATTAAATGTTTTCTTATGTTAAATTGAAAATATTTCCAAACTTTTTGAATTAATTATTTCAAATATAAAATCTATTTTACTTCAGCATGGGGTTTTTGATTAGTATGAAATAAACATATAGACTCAATTTAAAATATAATATAGAATTATAAAAACCATAGTAAATTTTAGGCTGAAATAATAAGAGTTTAGAAGTTACAAAAAGTACATTTTATCTTACAAAAAGAGTGGAATGTACACAAATACATATGAAAAAAGAGGGGAGAAAAAGGTCTATTAAAAATTTTTACCAAACCAATTCAAAACATTGATAAAAATTCTGTAATAACCCATGTACAGATATAAAGTTATGGGGAGTTAGATTCAATAGAAAAGGCAGATAGCCTGCAAATCCTTCTAGAACGAACACTGTTAGGATTTAAAAAAAAATCATTATGTTAAATTACTGTGATTAAAATATTAGAAATTCACCGAATATAAATCATTTAGGCAATACATTCTCAAATAAACAAGTTAAAAGATAAAATCAATTTCAAATTAGAAATTCTTTTTATTTTTCCTTTTTTAAACTGAATTTAAATTAATAAAGAGTATTTTGTAAGTACATTAACAAACAAATAAATATACAGTAACAAATAAAAGGAATTTTTGGATCTTCAATTTTTACCATATTCTACTTATATTAGTGAAGCTTTAATAAGAAAGAGATACATTTTTTAAAAATATATGAGCTTACCTTGCTTTCTCATTCACAACCAAAGGAGGTAATTGCTTATCATCACCTACTAAAATAAACTTCTTTGCATGGAAAAGTGGTCCAAGACAAGCAATTTGATTAATTTGAGAGGCTTCATCAACAATGCATATGTCAAATTTTCTCACTTTAAAAATTGCATGATTGATACTTAAACAGGTTGTTGCTACCACCATCTAAAATAAATATGTACGAAGTTTACTAAGTAAAAATTTCATTTCAAATTTTTTTGGTACTGAAATCCATGAAGTTAGGGAAATTTATATTAATATAATTCTCAAAAACATATGAACAATTAAATTTGTATATAATTTAATTTACGGATAAAAAAGGGAAGATTTGATTACTGGTTTTGAATTAAAAAAAAACATAGAAGAATAAAAATTTTAGATGTAAAAAATATATATATATATAAATTAAAATTTTTTAATTTACCATGTCAAGTTTTGCAAAATGAAGTTTGAAAAAATGATTATAAATTAATATTGCACAAATAAAGATACAATGGAACCTCACTTAACAAACATAATTCATTCCAGAATCTTACTCATAATATGAAACAATCATTAAGCGAAATAATACTTTCCATATAAATTAATAGAAAGTTTATAACAATGCATTCCACACTGAAAGAAACATTCAAAAAGTTTCATGTGTAATTTTATCAAGGAAAATTAAGATATGTATTAACCTGTTGACTGTTTTCACCAGATTAAAATTTGTCACCAAATGCTGTGATATACAACCAACAATGAAAAAAAATGTTTCAGTAATACTAATGCACTTTTTAATGTTGCAGATGCCGAACTATTTACAATTTCCCCAAAATACCTCTTCTTTGACCATTGATGATTCAGCATCTTTTTAACGATGTCAGCAAAAATAACTTTTGTGTTTTCTCTCTGAAAAATGTTTTCATTAAGAATGTTGACTTGCAACTGCTCTTCGTTTTTCTATATGAAAAGCAATTCTTTATCAACATCAAGGACCCATAACAGTTGCATCGATATTCATATCCTTTAGAAACATTTTTGTCCTAAATCATATTTTTGTTTCTGAGGATAGTACAAATTGTTAATGAGGATCAATTATATGAACATGTCAGATTAATTATGCTCCCACTTCATTCTAGTTTTTGAAGGGTTTCACATTTCATTTCTATAACTACTTTTCTACCCTTACTACAGTTTTTTTTTTCTTTTATATTCAGGGACATTTTAGCAAGAATTATTAATCTTTGAATGTTTGTATCGTTGAATACACATTTGGAAAAATATGTGATCCATAAGCAACACTAAAATACTCACAGAACAAATGCTGCAAATGACTAATGTAGCTAGTCCACAATATGAAGCTTCTTTCTTGATCATTCAGTGCAGGTTTATCTATTAAGTGCTTGGGGCTGGCTCCCAGGGACCCAGATAAGCTGGATTCAAGAGCCCCTCCTTGGGTATGTAAGTGCCAAGGGGGCTTGTAGATCTTAAGTGCCCAGGGACCAAAATGAACTTAAACCGGCACTGTGGTCATTCATTCAGCAAAATGTTGTTTTCAAAGCGGGACATTTTTTTTAAACAATGTTTTGCTTGTTAAGTGAATCACTCATAATATTGAGGCTCTTTAAGTAAAGTTTCACAATAATCAATAGACACACAAGAAATGTAAAATTAATTCAAATCATTTGAAATATTTCATAAATTTTGTGATTTTAATTACCTGATCATTCATAAATGTTTTAAACTGATTCACAGTAGAAAAATCTTTAGTCCAATTTTCAAAGGAAAACTCTTTCAAATTTGGATGAATGCGACCCTCTTGACCAATTCTAACAAATGGCATATGTTCTTTCAATTTCAAAAGAATATTATCTATTGCAGAATGAGTGTAACTAGTCAAAAGCACAGAATTCCCCATGGAAGATAAAAGCCTTACTAATGCCACAATGGTTGATGTTTTGCCTAAATAAATAAATAAATTATGAATTATAAATATATTCAACTAAGTGCACAATTCAATAAAAAGTAAACATACAAATGGTACAATTGGAAATACTTAAGTGTTTCATAATGAAAAGAACTACAAAAATAGAAGATTCTATTTCTTCATTTTCTAACATTCAAATAACATTACAAATTGCTGATCTCAAATCAATCCTGGTTATTTAAACTCAGTTCTGCCCTTGAATAGAATGAGAAATAATTTATTCTTATACATAAAAAATCCTTTTTTCTTATGGAAGATAATTTCTATTTTACACATTACCTGTTCCAGGCATCCCTTTAATGATTAAATAATCTTGTGACATCAGAGCTTTAAGAACAACTCTTTGCTGCACTTTATTCAATTCTTTCAGTATTGGACGTCCATTCAATACTACATCTTTGGGAAGAGATTTTGCAAAAATTGGGGGGTGCTTGTCAATCACAAATTTTCTCAATTTCAAAGCCTCACTATCATTGTTCATTAAACACATTAAGTTATTACGAATGCAAGCTGAGGCACTGTTAGAAATTTGTTTATCAATTCGAAAAATATAATCTTCATACTTAGAAACTTTAGAAAAATCCCTGAAAAACAATTTAAATGTATGAATATACAAAAATATATGAAACTATCTTATCTCATATTAAATAGTGCTTAAAATACAAATATAAATAACAAAATTATGTAAGATCCATTTTGTTTCATGTAAAAAATCTAAATTGTGTTATTTTTAATACACTATCTTCTAACAGTTAAGCATTCAATATATACTTTCAGTTTTTGAAAGTGTATCTGATTATGCTTGACTGTCCAGAGACATGGGAATTATGCAATTATTGAAGACACCTGCAATTCTGAAGGATCCGTAAAATAATTTCTTTAACAAAGCTATACAACATTTATTTAATGATTGCAGGATTGTTTACTTCCTATGAGGATTGGAATCAAAATTATTAATAACAGGTCAGATTTAATTTTGTAACAAATGTGCGACACTTTTATAGAGCAATGCTTGCATATGTATAACAAGTAACATATATATATAAAAAAATTAAGTCAATTCTTACTAAGGTCAACGAAGAAAAATTTTATTTCATGTACTTTATATTAAATCATTACAATTAATATAAATTTGTATATACATATGACAGAATCATAATATTAAGTGGCAAAACATCTTCTAAATTAACATTAAAAACTTTTAACCACATTAAATTTGTAATTACATTGTTTTAATAAAATTGAATATAATAGGCAAGAATTTATCTTAAAACCAGTGTAAAAGGAATGCTGACGTCTAACTAGCATATAATTATTCAGATTAAGTTGAATCTTCTGTACAAATTTAACAAAAGCTGTTTTATCCAATAGTACTGCCATTTAGAGGAATAATATCAACTGAAATATATCTCTTAAACTAAAATGAATTAATGAAATAAATAAAATTAAATAATTAATTAAATTAAATTAATTAATATTTGTAAAGAACTGTATTAACATCTAGTGTCATCCACTACAAATTGAAAAAAATGTATTTGAACTTGAATGGATGAATAAAAAATATTTTATTAACAATTGAAAGTTTGAACAAGATATACAAATATATATAGGGAGAGTGTGAACTAATAGTAGGAATTGAAAAAAGAATAATTAAATAAGCAAAGTCCAAGATCTTTGAAAGTCATTATTCTTGTTCTGCTCACTTAATTCTGGCATAATATGTATAGCAAATGAAAGTGGACTAATATCTTATGTGTCAAAGGTATTTAAAAACAAAAACTTTTCTTTTAAGTTTATTTAATTAAAAAGATAACTAAGTAAAAAGAAATAAAATACAATCAAACTGTAGGTTCCTTCTGCTTGACTAATTTAGTTCAATTAATCAAGTCTTCAGGAACACAAGTGTCCTGGCACACACATCTGAGACCTCTTACATAACTCAAATATCACATGAAGTTATTCAGCAAACAATGGCTTTTATATAAGTGATAAAGTACAAACTTAAAAAACAATAAAAGAACAACTTACAACTAAATAGACAAAGGCAGAAAATGAGAAAAGCACTCTTAAGCAACATAAGAGCAATTGGCAAAAGACCTTGTAATTTTTAACCACATTCAAGTGAAAAGGACAATACTTAAGCTGGCACCCAACTTTCCAAACCACACCAACATAAGAACTTTGTCACAGCCAATTTAACCTGTATAAGCCTTTATGCACAGTAAGTTTTCAATGGCATCAGCACTGAAACTCAAGACTTAATGCCCACATGACTAAGAACCCCATAGCTGCCACAACCAAGAAATGCATCACATAAACCCTTGCAACATACAATAACTTTATTATACTAATAATTCTAAAAATCTTTTTCAATAGAAATACAATTAAACAGAATCAATAATCATAATTATATCTTGAACTTTTAAAATTATCTATGTATTTAAAGAATATGATTTTAAAATTTTGAAGAAAACTCATTTAAAATACACTACTTTATTGATCATTTTCGGAATATTGTTACAGTTTAATAGAGATGAGTATATTTTATCTTTAATTTTCTAGAAATCCATTTATATATATAAAAAGCACTTGAAATTCTATGTAAATAAATTTATACAATAACATCATTGATACAGAAAATATGAATCTATAAATAACAATGGTTAGTTACTAAAAAGAAATTTTGCTCAAGACAATACATATTTTTCAAGGCATTATATTGAAAAATTGTAAATACTAAGGAAAAAAATATGAAAAATAAATAACGATACTTTTATTTAATAGTTATATAAATAAAAAATAATTCGCTGAAACATTCCAATCAAAATTACCTGTCAGAAATTATTGTAACTGATTCTTCCAGAATTTTAACAATATACCCCATGGTAATAGCAACTTCATCAATGCTTCCTTGCTTACTAACTGCAATATAATCACCTGTTTTGAGACCTACACTAACAAGTGATGAAGACACAGGACTCTTTACTGACCGACAGAATGTAGCAGAAAATGCCTCATTAATTTCTTCATTTTGTTTGGCATTCTTGTCAAGAGATAACCAACTTAAGCACATGCCTTTCTTTTCTCTGAAATAAAATAAAAACTTTCAACTATTTAATAATATTTAAATATACTTTTGAAAAAATGAAATGCTTACATTAATTTAAATGTTATACTAAAATATTTTACATTTGGGGGGGGGGGGGGCGGCGCTAGACAGTTTTGAGTTATCTTCAATATTAAATCGAATAAAAATATTATAAGTCTATTTATTTTAAAGTTTAAATACTTCATGAACATAGCTCTATTAACATATAATATAAAAAATAAATTAAGTCAATTCCTACTTAGGTCAACAATGAAATATTTTATTTTAGTAACTTTTCATCAAATAATTACAATTAATATAAATATGCATATACATATACAAATCACAATATTAAGTGGCAATTATTTTTTATTAATTATTATTAAAATACCATATTGTCATCCAAAATAGCTGTGTATATAAAATTTCAGTTCAACTGAATGCTTTAAAACGTGAGAAAAAAAAATATTTTAAAGTTTTGACCCAATTTGCTAAAAATGAAGCCAATGTTGTCTGCATCTATAATTCTTTAAATAATTAGTTTCAGTCAATTAATTTTAATTAGTTATAATTAAATCATCGTACTGCCACCCAAAAAGATTGTGTATAGAAAATTTCAGCTGAAATGAATGCATTTAAATATCAGAAAAAAGCTTTAAAAGTTTTGACACAAGTCACCAAAAATGATGACAATGAGGCTGTATCTGTAATTCTTTGAATAATTAGTTTAATCAATTAATTTTTATTTATTATAATTAAATTAACGTATTGCCATCTAAAATAATCGTGTATATAAAATTTCAGCTCAATTAAGTGCTTTAAAATGTACTTTATTAACGATTGAAACTTTGAACAAGATATAAGGAGATCGTGAACTAATAGTAGGAATTGAAAAATCACATGAGCTGTAAAATTTTGATGAAACTTTAACCAATTTTTACAATAAAACACTTCCATATCTCAAGATTAATTCAGCTGTCTTTTGTTTTTATACATTATCAACTGAAATTTCTTCCTTCAAACAATTTTTATTAAAATATATGCTTTTATAAGAAATACAAAAATGCAAGCAAATTGATTCATATTTGGAAATGAGCTAAGAGAACTTCATTTATGTTAACATTGTATATCTTCATACAGCTTTTAGAAAATATATAGAAGCATACATA
Organism: Trichonephila inaurata madagascariensis; assembly: GCA_019973955.1. Lineage (NCBI taxonomy): Eukaryota > Metazoa > Arthropoda > Arachnida > Araneae > Nephilidae > Trichonephila > Trichonephila inaurata. Next base: position 298,402 of record BMAV01007923.1, read on the forward strand.
GTGAAAAATATACATAATACTTAAAATTCACACATTTATCAACTTTTTTAACATTTTCATCCCTTTATCTTTTAAAACTTTCTTAGAATTAGGGAAAATACAATAATAAATGTTTGTCCATTATTGTTTCCATTTAATAAATGGTGAATGCTCTTACAACTCCTGAAAATTTTCTAAGAGAAAATCATTCTGTTACCAAATATGATATTCTAATCCAATTTGAATTTTCAATATAGACTTAGGTAAATTTATGTTGTTCAAAATTTATTTTTTAACTGTATTTTTCTTTAAATGGTTGTTGGATGCAACTATAATATAGATAATTCTTTCACATTAAACCAACCTTTGCATCTTAAAAATCAATGGATGTTAAACATAATGCAAGAAAGACACTAAAATTTTAGAAAATAACTCACAACAAAGGTATAAAATACTAATTAAAGAAGCTTAGTGTAAAAAAAATAAATTTTGAGTATCATTATCAAAATGGTCAGCAAACAATTAACAAAGGTAATCAACTTTTAAGTTTCCCCAACAAACTTTTCAATTAATTTAAATGTTCCCTTTTTTTCTTCAAACAATTGATGTTATAATTTATTTTAGTGGTTTTTAAGATTGTAAAAATAAATAAAACATTATATGATAAAGATCAATAAAATTCATAAAAAATTTTTTAAAGACTATTTCAATATATGTATGCAATAGCTGCATAACAACTTATTACTATTCTCCCTGCATTCATCTTTTGAAACAATAAAAAAAAATAAAATCATTAGTCTTGAAGATCCTTTCTAAAATAAAAAGATAGAATATATTATATCTGTTATTAAGATTATTATCAACACTCATATCTGAACAAATATATATTGCACAAGATTTATTACCTGCAAGTAGATTCTTCTGTCCAAAAAGCATTAGTAATAGCAACATTACTAGATTCAATCAGTAACAGATTTGACCAATGAACAAAATACTGTAAGTGACTAAGTGTAAGATGACTAGTAGTAGGAGTTATTAAAGATTTCATAGCATGATCAACTTCCAAATTTTTATCTTCAGAAAGAGCTCTATTGAAATAAACCAATACATAAGCTTTTAAAATATATAAGAAAAAATAAGTATAATTTAAGACTATCCAAAACTTCTCATTTTAATTTATATTATTAAGAATAAACATTACTAGATTACTAGACCTTTACCAATTATTCAATATAATATTCAATATTTTATATAATACTAATTATAATGTTTTTTTAAAATACAGCTATTTAGAAAACAAAAGTTTTCCAGCAATAATGAGATATTTCCTTTGAGTTAAACTAACCTTTGATAAACAGTGCAAGGTAGAAGATACGGACATTTCCCACAAAATTTTTTATTATTTAAAGGCTTTGGCAGATGGCAATTTTCAATGTCATCAATCTGTGTACTTGATCTAGATATCCATCTGGAGGTATAAAAAGCAAGTTCATTCCTTAGCTGTATCAAACCTCTGAGAGAATTATGATTAACAGAGATTAATTTCATGTTAGCAATATCTCGTAAGTACAGAAGCAAGCCTTCAGATAATTCTTTAGAATTTTCTTCTAACATGAGAATATACAAGTTTATTTGTCCAATGTGCTCAGCAGAATAAGTTGCACGTCCAGTTTTTAATTCTAGAGGCAGAATCTAAAATAAAGAAAAAGAAATAACTATATGGTTATTATTTTCATTTATCTTACTACATTAAACTAAACTCAGTGGAATAACAGCCTATAAGGGCCAAGGCCTACTGTGCCCATCTCAGTTTACATGATCTTGGGCACTGAGGTGCATGAATGGATGTTCTGGTCAGGTGGTCAGTCTAAAGCAAACCCCCCTTCGTTTAGTTCCCAAGTACAAGCTTGGTACTCATTTTATCAATTCACTGAAGGGATGAAAGGCAGAGTCCACCTTGCCCAGCCCATGATTTGAACCCCGGACCACTGGGCTTCCATTTATCTCACTATTAATTCAAAATATAAATATGTTTAGTAAGAAATGAAGATATAAGTAGGTTAACAACAAAAAATACCTTAGAGATCTGCTCCTTTCGAAAAAATGTCTTTACTGTCATATCAATCTTTCCTTTAATGCCATATTTAGGACTCCACACATTATCTTCAATACCTTCAACAGAAGTCACTTGCAAATTATCCACAGCAATCCTTTTTCCAAATGTACAATGCTTCTCAATCCATTTTGTAATGCTAGGAATATATTCTGCCACTTTTTCTTTTAAGTCAGATTCTAATATATCTTGACAACTTCTGAAAAAAGGAAAAGATTTTTTTTTAAGTTGCGAAATCAATGACAACACATTCAAACAATTTTATTTTTAAAAAGCCTACAAATCCAAATAAGAGAGATTAACTTTTAATAAAATAACTAATAATTCTTCAGTTAAAAATAACTAATAAGTTTCTCAAGTGTTAGATTACAGCTAGTATAATTATAAAAAGATTAACTGATGTAATATAAAAATACAATTTTTATAAATTATCACGAATAAAACTATACAGTATTAATACAATAACATTCAATAATTTCCAATAGAAACAAAAAGTAGATATAAAAAAATTATCAGACAATTTTGGGGTATGAATGCAATTTTTTAGCTATAGTTTTTTCACATATAATATCATATATACAGTGAAAATCATTTAACACAAAACTGTGAGGACTGAAATATTTTTTTCATAAAAGGAATTTCATATTAAAGGACACTGCAAAAAGGAAAAAACATATATTCAGCAAAATTAAAACTATTAGAGTACATTTTATTTACTAAGATATGTATGTTTGTGTGTATTTAATAAAAATCAATGAAATAAAAACATTCACTAGAACTTAATGAAATTTAATGTAAAATTTTCAATGGGAGCATTCCGAGATCTTTCTTATTTGAACCAAGCAAATAAAGTCCTCTTTAAATGCTCATGCTTGGCTGTTATCATCCATTTTTGCCCCGACTCAAATTTATTCTGTTCAAACATTTCTGTAATTTGTTCCATTTTTTAAAATTATTGTTGATAATGTAGAAATTGCAATACCAAAATCTTAACAGTTTTCTGTTGTCTTCAGGTTTTGATCAACAGTCTTAGGAAGCTCTATCTTCCTTTTAAGTGAGATAGTAGTTTGCTTTCCTTCCGAGCTATTTGCCATTGTGCTCATAAAATTTTTTTCTAAAATAGAAACAAAATGCAAACCAAACTCACTGATTTTTACTCACAATGTGATGTACTCGTCACCAAATTCCAATGCCAATTGATGAAATGTTTTTAGGGGTGAATGATGAAAGTAGCTTAGATAAAGAAAATTGGCTCATATTACAGGTTATTCCAAGAATATTTCAAAGCCAAGTTTCTACGAAACATGTGAAATCTAGCGGCCTAATGGAGAATATTATTCCCCCCAGCAAAGTCAGGCTTTGCCCCCTCCCCCTGCAAGGTGGGGGTTGCGGGGTTGTACGTTATGCCACTGGTGATACCAGTGGCGTAACATCTTTCAATTCACAACCTGAGACTGGCCAATGTATTCCCAATTTTATTCATTCCCCGAAGGAAAAATCTTTTCATGTTAAGAGAAAAAAAAATGCATGAAAATACAAAGTAATTTGTCTGGACCATTGTATTATTTTGTCTTAAGCTTTTTTGCATTAAACACATATTTCACTGTATAATTTTAATTGCAGTTACAACAGTTCCACATTTTGAAATTATATGTATCAAGAAATATAGGTTTTAAAAATATTCATAAATAAAATTTGTTTTGTTTTTACAATTCTAAGAAATTTTATTGTGAAGCCAAAATAATTCAAATAAGTTAAGCTAAATTAATAATTAATTAAATATGATAATTTAATTTAAAAAATATATTTTAATCAAATAATAAAGAGTTTAAATGGATATAAAACTTACATTGAAATAGGCCATACAATTTTAAAATAACCATAATTGTTCGATAAAATTATATTTTCATTAACATTAAAAATACTCATAATTAAGCTATTTATGAAAAAAATTAATACAACAACCTTCGATGAAACTTATTAATTTTTATTCAAGGAAGAAAAGTTTTCCTAAAACAAAAATTTTGCAAAATAAAAATAAAAACAAAAATATTCTTTATTCAGTTACTAAAAGAATTCAAATCAAGAATACTTACAAAGAAATTAAATTTTCTCGTTTCATTAAAACTCTTTCAAAGATTGTATTTATTTCTTCCTTGGAGCTAGCATGGTTATTTACAGCCTATTTAAAAATAAAATGTGTAAAATAAATTATTATTAATTAAATATAATAAAAACAACTTCCTGGTTGTTGTTTTTTTAAATTTGTCCTTTTAGTGTATTTCATATTGAACACATTCATTTTAAAACTGTATTTTTTCAGCCTGAGATATAAATTATTAAATTACATGATTTATCTCTTCCAAATTTTCAAGCACATCATATAACAATTTGATTTTCTTAGATAAAACAGTTTTAAAAAAAGTCCCATTTGGTGACATATAACTCATCATATCAAACTGACATATGACTATTATTCATAAGCAAAATATTGACGATTATACCTTATTAGATCCAAAAATATTCAGTCTCCCCCTTCCCTTTTTTTCTTCACCCAAACAAAAATATACAGCAACAATTTTGGTTAAAAGCAGCTGAGGGGAGAGGTTTGGAAGCCTTTGTTTGTAAAAAAGTTGAGAATTTCACTGTACAACATTATCACTCTGCCTAACTTCAACAATCTGTGCTTTGCGCACAATACGTTTCCATACTCCCAGAGTACGTAACAGGGACTTTTGGTAATTCATTTCCATTGGCCAACAAAACAATTTTAAACCTTGTTTTTGATGAGTCTACAATCAGTTTCCATTTGTGTGGTTACATAACATTTTCAGCTTCATCATTAATAGTTAAGGTAACTCCAAATCCCAGACGAGATTATTCAATACTGGTTGAATAACAAGGTGAGGTTGTCAAGTTGAATTTTAGATGGATACTCTTTATCATCACAGGTGGATGTTGATGGTCCAGGCAATGGCTCAAAGTCTTTATAATTCATTTCAAGCCTATAGAGGATAGGTTTTTGTAGCCACTAGAATTGGAAAAGATTTGTTGTGAGAAACTGGTCTTACAGCTGTAGAGATATAAGGATATTAAATTCTGTGCTTATTTTTGCTACAAACCCTAATGGTAGAGGTCAAACAAAAGTAACAATATGCGAGATTACAGTAAGGTGTGCACCAAACCATGACCATTTACCCAGAATAAAGTAATGGATTATGGGTACCTTTGAGCCACTTAGTCAAGCTACCGTAACAAGTAGTGCAATACAACTTTGAAACCCAATCCTTGTCCTGATTGCAAACTCGACAATCAAAGTGACAAGTTTTAAGAAGTGGAGAAAAGAGTTTTGTTAAATTTTTATTCTATGCTAACATAGCAGAAGCTGTTGAGATAATTTTTACACCAGCATAACATAATAAAATTAAACAGTAAATCAAAGTTTGGCATGAATAACAACTTACACTTACATGCTATAATTCACTTTTAAAAAGCCAGAGAAAAAGAATGGACCATTTAACAAAATTTAAACAACTTGGAAACATAGAATCATGAAACTTATTCAGAGTAGCAACATTATATAATGAATCTAAGCTTTAATGCGAGGGCTTCCACTTCATCAGTTTTTAGGCAAAATTGCATACTTTTTAATTTATATATATACATACACTTCTATAAAAATCAATTAAATACATGAACTATTTACAAAAAAGAAAAAGAATTTTTTTTATGAAGTCAAAAATATGAATATAAAATCCAACAACTTAACTTAAATAGATAAAAACAAAAGAAATTATAAGAGTTTAATGATAAAGAAAATTTCCTAAATTAAGTCATGTAGAAAAAAATAATAAAAACAGATTTTTTTTTTTTATAAAACTGATTTAAGCCAAACAAAAATAAAAAAATAAGTACTTGTTGAAAAATATCATGAACTAAGTTTCCAATCATCATGACATCATTTCCAGATGACCAGTTTGGAAGAATATAATTAAGGGCAGCTTTTCTCATGCAAAAAAGTGTTGAAACGATGGCTGTACTTGACAATAAAAAGTCTGGATTTATAACCAAAAATCCAGAATGGTTATCTATTACAGCTTGATTATTTTCAAATTCCTTCAAAACATGTACTGAATCTCCAACATTCACCAAAGAATCTGTCCTGATGCCAAAAACAATTATAAATATATTTAAATAAATATGTTTATAATTACACAGAAAACAAATTTAATAAGGTAAAAAAAAATATCATTAACTTTCATGAAAAATCAATCAGCTATTCACATTAACAAGTTCAAAGAAATGAGTTTAAAATTTTCTTTTGACACACAGAAATACTTTATTTCAATCATGATGTAAAGAGCATCAGAATATATTTTTTTTAGTGTTGTCTTCATTTTAATGATGCCACATAATTCATTCTTAAGCATTATTTTTTTAAAAATTTTAATCACTGTGTAATATAAAGTACAAATAAGTAAAACAATCATTTTTTAAAGCTAGAATAATATTTGACAAAATAGTGACAAATGTTCACTAAATTACAAAATTTTGAATGTAACTATATAATTTATTTAAAAAATTTATAACAGCAGCTTTAACATGCATGTCACTTAAAATCAATACATAAATAAGGAAAATCAATCAGTCAGATATCAAAATAAGCTTCGAAAGGAAACATCTACCATACAATTTTAGATTATATTTACTGCACCAAAATGTTTAGGTCCACAAATGTTTTAATTAAATTCAATAAATAAATATTCTTTATTTTTTGTCATCTATCTCAAATGTGATACTAAGTAATCAGATAATAAAAAAAGACATTAATGAAGAATGACAGTAATATCCTTATTTAATTCAACAAATAATGAAACTTATAAGGAGAAAAAACAAATTAATAAATTTTAATCACAATGTTAATTTAAATATTAAGATGTAGATAAACTTATGTATAGATGCAGGAAGGACCAAATTAAAATACAAAAAAACAGATGACCATCTTTAAATTTAGAAAAATCTCTGAATATATATATTTCAGAGAAAAATAATCTTTATAGGGTAACTACCCCATAGTTATCTAGTTAAGATTTTTATTATTATTTATATTGAAAATTAGAATCTGTAACTGAAAACATAACATCAAAAACTTCGTTATTTATACTTGAAGTAAAATTTCTAACTCAAAGTATGTTTAAAATAACAGTATAAACATGAGAACTTGTACATATTTTTAAAAATACTCTTCTCTCATATTTTTTAACTAACTAGGCAAAAAATATGAGCTTGTAGCAAGTTTAAAATAGAGAATTTATTTGTATAAGTCTGTATTTAATCAAAGAAAAAGGTTAGTTAAAATCAATTTTATTACCAATGCTAATTCTGAAATGATTTTACTGGGCATGTCATGTCATACTACATCATGTCTGTTTTTAGAACTCAATTAGTATTCCAATATGCTTTTTAGCTTATTTATTATTTAATTAGCAATGGGAAAAAATTAAATTTCTATAATTTATAAATAAAAATAATCCTTTCCTCTAAGTTTCATTCATTACTGAATAAGACAGATCCCTTTTACGAAACAAAATACCCTTTGCTTTTGCACTCTCCTTTTTCAGGTTAAAAATTAACCTTGTTATAATAATATGCCATAAATGGTTGATACTGATACAGTAAAAAATACCCATAATTAATTAAAAATAATTGTCTGCAGTAAAAATACCAAAGACACACAATTTGATTAAACACCAATATAAAAATGTAAAATTGTGAGGTGTAACAGAAATTAATAGAAACCAGAGGAAGAATTCCTCATATCTTAAATCCATTAAGTTTTGTTACACTTTCTTAGCACATGGATAAAAAAATTTCAAATTATTTTATGAGCTTCAGTTTTATAAATAATTTTCTGAAGTCTCTAGTGGCAAAATGTGATATATAAATAATAAAAATCAGAATATTTAAGGCCTAACTTCGGTTCGGTCCTAGAAGAGCCCACACCCTTGGCGCAAATTAATTTTGGTTGGCGATAATTGTGCCATCTTGGTAACCCTACTTTGATTCACTAGATATGGTAACCCTTACTATTTCTGGAATTTTCGTATTTTGTTGGCGGGTATTTTGAATTTCATTTAGTTGTTGGGTCTTCGGGCTGGAAGTATGGTTACGTGTGTGGGTGAATATACTGCAGAAATTTTTACTTTGTTAAGTGCGAAAGGTAAGAAAGAATTAATTGAATGGTGTATGAAGGAAGGATTGATTGCTTCGAGTTATGAATGTCCTAAATGTAATGATCGGCATGATGTAACATGGTCGGCAATAAAATGCTTTCTTCGAAATCGTACCAACCACGCCGAAGGTATGTTCGACCATTACCCTGCAGAATATATATGGTGGTGCTCACACAATCATTCGCTTAGCGATGAGGCCTTCATGGCACTTTTAAAATCTGTTGTTACGCTGTACCCTTCACTCGGAAAAGATCAGCAGTAAGAAAGCAAGTGCTGTTTTTGTATTTTTTATCTTAAATGTTTAATTTCTGTATTGTTTATATTTTCATAATGCATCCACCTTATCCCGCTATATTCACTTGCCGCCATCTTGTTCTGGCTTGGCGCTTTTTTCGGCTTGTCGCCAAGGGTGTAGGTCCTCCTAGGATTTTACCCCTAACTTCTATTTTGTAAATTTCATAGAAATGTAACTAAATATAAAAAGAATTATTACAAATAGGATTTTTCAATGTAAGGTATGATATACCGGAAAATTATTTGAAGAGTTTAGCTAGAAATAAATATTAATCTTTCTTCAGAGATGAAAAAAATGGATCTTATTTCACATAAATATGAATTCAAATTCAAGCATATTTTTACCAAAATCCTTTCAGAATACATGTCTTCAAATCTCCAGAATTAGTTTCCAGTATTAATTTTGGTTCATTCATTTCATTTTTACAGATTTCCTTCACTGTAAATAGCAATTTATTTTCTAAGAAACTGGAAAATAAAAATCAAATTTGTATTTTAAATACTCTACCATAAATACGTAACTGAAAGTAAATTTATCAATATAATAAAATACAGCTAAATATAATTCATTGAGCATCAGTTGTTACATCTTCTAATATTCAATACATAATAAATTTTTATCATAATTAATAATCAAACATAAAATTGAAAATTTTTTTTGAAAGATTATGATTTTATATTATGTCTAACAGTATGTATGCAAAAAATATATTTTAGAGAGCAATGGAGATAAGAAAATTAATCATTTGATCTAAGTACTATGATGAAAAATATTAATGCTTATAATTATATAATAAATTACATCATTTCATATAGCACTTTACCTCAAATGGTTTAAAACAAAGCAGGTTGATAAAGATAAAAATAATTTAAAGTCTAAAATAAATGTATTTTAAAAATCTAACAAATTTATGTAATCTAATAAACTTGCTAAATTAAACAAATAAAATATTTTAAAAAATTCACACTTTTATAAACACATATATTAAAACATTAACATAATTAAAATATTGAGTTTATTTACCAATATACAAACATACTTATTAGACCATTTTTTTTTTTAAAAAAATAAATTTTGGATTGAATGAACAAGGAAAAAAAGATCTGCATTGAACAATGAATTATATTTTATAAAAATGACTGAACTTACTTAGATATTTTTGACTTAGATGCATCTTTTGAGACTGAAATATCTTTCTCCATAGGGTTATCATATGCTTTCCATTCAAAATCATTTATCCATGACATATTACTTTCCATGTCAGATACATCAGCATTTTTAATATTATTTGCTTCCTTTTCATATTCATGAACTTCCAATAAAACTTTATTTGATAAAGAGTTATCAGTACATTTAATTCTGTCATCTAAATCTAATTTTAGATTTTCAACATCTTTACAAATTTTATTACTGTACAAACATGCTTCTGATATGTTATTCTGAAATTCAATTTTTGTATTTGCTTCTGCAATTTCACTGATTTTTAAAGTTGAAGGAGTATTGCTTAAATCATTTAAATTCTTAGAAAATTCAGAACCAGTATTCAATTGCAGTACTGCAATTGAATCTTTTACAAAATCAACACATTTTACATCAGAAGTTTTAGCAGAGCTTGAACAAGATTCTGATAATGTTGAAGTTTTAATTTTCGGATCTACATCATCCCCAATAAACATGCCATTGTTGAGTTCATTTTCCTGATCAGAAAATAAAGCACAGCTACTTAAATTGGATACTATTTCTGATGAAGAATCAACTAAGACATGAGTAGTATTTTTAACATCTGTGGTTTTAGAGTCTTCAAACAATCTTACTTTAACAGGATGGTCAATTGAAGTTTCCTTTAATGATGCATCTTTTTTTAAATAATTAATTAGTGTAACTTGCTTAGTTTTATCCTTAAACTTTTTAAAGTCAGGAGACATTCCACTAGTTTTTTTTCTTTTGGCATTTTGAATGGGTTTTTTAAAATTTTTACTAGTTGCTTTTGAACTTAATTTGGAATTCTGTGGAAATAACAGTTTTCTTTGATTTTTTGGTGTTGGAGGCACAAAATCATCATCAGAAAGCTGGTCCATTATAAAAAGTAAATAAATCTAAGCCTGGAAAAAAAATATAATAAGATTAATTTAACGACATTAATACCGAATTAATAAAGAAAGAAACCTGACACATTTTAGTTGAAAACATGTTATATAAAAAAAAACAATGTTTATATACTTTTTAAATATGTATCATGATGTAAAATAGAATTGTTTTCATTATATAAAGTTAATTCATACAAACCAAATTAAAAAACTTATGTTATCTCTAAATATTAAACTTCAATATTATAACATGTTTCAACTGTAAGTTTTACAGTAGTATTAGCAGCATATCATGTAATGTAGCTTATATTAAGAAGCATATACAAAATCACAATATTCTCATAGAAAACAAGATTATATATGTCAATTTCTGAAATGCATAAATTATTTAGAGTATAATTTACAATCAAAATAACTCTTACAGACAATAACACATATCTGAAAAAAATTTAACTATAAAGAGACAAGAGTAAGAAGAGATAGATAAAAAAAAAATTACAGATAAAGAGATAAAAAGTTAAAAAAAAATTTTTGATAAAAAAAATTACAGATAAAGAGATAAAAAGTTTAAAAAAAGACATCACGGTAGTAAAAATTAACAGTAATTCATATTAATTCTCATAAGAAATACAATGGAAAAAATACTTAAACAATTAAATTTTCCAGTTATACCTCGGAAATATAGTAAATAATTAAAAAAGAAATATCCTAATGTAAAGCATATGCAAATGTTTATTTTAGGAAAACGCTTTGAAGATTAGAAAATTGTATCCGAATGACATTTTGGCTTGGTATTTAATGTCAAAAAATACAATGATGATAGAAAAAATTCTTGCCGTCTTCTAACATGGTCTCATAATTCAATAGCTTATAAATATATGAATTCTGATATCATAATACCTGTCACAAACTGTAAATAAAACAACATCTCTTGCAAGCAAAATATTAAACTTCAAGTCGCGCGCTTTCATAATCGATTAATTTCATACGCAAAAATATCGATACATTACTAATTCTGAAATACCATCATTTATTAAAGAAATAAAATATTAGTAATTCATATTCAGATTGTACAAAAGAAATAATATTTCCAGTGATTTTTTTAAACATTTATTAGTATGAAGCAGGCAACTCTGAAGATGAAAAAAAAATCTTTAGGAAGCAATTCCTCCTGGCCGTTATCTACCCATTTCATTGAGTATTTCATGATAATGTTGGGCTATATATAAATTTGTTATTGATATCAAAGTATTAAGCTCTCTATAGTATTCCAAAGCATTTTTTAAGTCATCACCTCTTGATTTGAAAAGAAAAAGAATTTCTAAAACGATATATATATATATATATTTATATCTCTTATGCCCTCGTAACCTCATCTTTTGGAGTCGACTTCCGCAAAACTTGTTATTATGGAATTTCTACTCAACAAAAGAAATATGCTTGACAAATTCCAAGTCTGTAGGTCAAATAGTTCAAAAATGGAAAATTTCACCCAAAACGCCCTGCAATCCCCTCTTGGAAGGCAATTTTCCCAAAATCCGTTCATAGTAGGTCTCTACACAACAAAAGAAACATGGTTTCTAAGTTTCAAGTTCGAAAGTCTAATAATTCAAAAACGGGAATTTTCTACAAGACTGCTGGAAGTTGGATATCTGCAAAACCCGTTCTTAGATGTTGCCAAATCGAAAGATGTTACCAAATGCAGTAATAGTTTTCTGTAGGAGTAAGAATGGGTTTCCATTAGGCATCCATTCATATCACGGCATTTGGTGACTTCGCACTTGCACATACAAAAACTTCTTTAAACAAGGGAGTCTTAAAAAAAGTTCACAAAAATTAATTTTAAATTTTTTTTATTGGTGGGTATATGCTTTCGGCTCCTTTGAAATATCAACGAAGCTCCCAGCAAAACTTTGAATCAATATGATCAACAGTATGAATTAGTATACGTTCCAAACAAATATACAAACATTCAAATAAGATTAATATCTTAAAAGTTGTATCTTCAATTTCAAATTTAATATGCAATTCTTCCACGCTCATTCAAATAAGTACATACAAGGCCACCAAATTCTGTACAAATTTCATATGTATGAGTTTTCTCAGAGACCCAGCACCAGACTTAGCTCTTTGCAGATGAGCCAGCCATCTTCACACAATCGCAATTCTTCAAACAAAGAAAAAAAAAACTATAAAATTATTTAAAGAAATTAGAAAATCATTAACTTTTAGGCGTATTGCAGTTAATGCATTCAAAACTGTAGTTCTTATTTTTAGCCTCCTGTGAAAACTGAAATTATGTAACAATAGCATGAGTTGGATTTCTGACGTCAAATATTTAGAAATCCTTCAGGATTCAAGACTAACATTCAGAATGTATATAAAAAAATTACTAATAAATTTTGGATCAAAATTAAAAACTACATTTCTTTGATAGACCATTTCTCTTACTTTTTTATAGTCTCTAACAAAATTCTATTTAAACAAATAATCAGACCCATTTTATTATACGACTCACACGTTTGAGCTAAAGCCAGGGGCGTAGCTACTGCCGTATCAATGATACGCCCCCCCCCAAGCTACAGTTCCACTAACAAGGCTCTCATATCTTAAGAAAGGCCTAAAGGAATTTTGATACAGGGCCCACTCAGAGCTAACTACGCCAGTGGCTTAAGCGTTAATAAATTCAAACACTGCAAAATAAATTTTAAGAATAATAACCAACGTTCCAAAGTTTATCAAAACCTCAATACTGCATACAGATCTAAAAAAATGAAAGAAAACCAATGTCACTCACTTAGCAAGAAATTTTTACAATAGTATATCTAACTACAACCCCCTTTGAAGGCCTGTTAATATTTGTATATAGTAATGATACGCATGGCTATCTTTACAAAACTTGCAAGAAATTATTTCCGCATCCCCATAACCTTCTCTTTTCGTCTTGATTACCTCTCTAAAAGCACAAGAGGGGAAAATCGTCGAGCTAAACTAGGTCAACAAAAAACGTAACAAACAAATACATATTCGCCAAAATTAGTTACAACTAGATATAATTTTTAAAAATTTATGCATACTTAACTTTAAAAAAATAATTGATATTAGCATATTTATTATTATTTCTCATTTTATTCCATTCACGCATGGTTATGCACGAACTCATTTGACCGTTATTATTTTCAAAGAAAATTCTAAATGACTTATACCTTATAACGCACACACACTCCAAGCTGACATTGATGATCTGATATATTGTTGGATTTATAAATAATGATAAAGGAACAGTTATTGAGAGTTTTCCTCTGTGCTTTACAAAAAAAAAAAAATTCCTTTACCATTTTAATTATAGGATTCATTTAAATACAGCATTTCATTTACTATAGCAAAACTAAACAAACTTTTCATCTAATTGAAGAGCTTTGTTTACTATATGCAATCTATCGTATTGGTTGATTTGAACAAATGTCTCTCTATGCATCTTCCTAAGAATTATTAATAATCAACTTTATAATTTCGAAACGCGACTACAGGACAAGGACGGCATCCGAACTGGTACCTTACTTTCCAATTTCTTTCAGGACAAATGAATCGGCGTAACAGTCCTTGTGGAAACAAAGCTCGAATTCATTTCCTGGATTTAATTACTGAACTACCGCATTTTCTCTCAAATCTTCATGATAAGCTTGAAAAAATCCTGTTTGAAAATATTTCAGTTATGTACCAGTACAACAATACAACGGACAAAGTCTAATAAAAGGACAGTTTCCGATAGGAATAAAGCTATATCTGAATATGCGACCACGAAGTCTTATTTCTCATAATAATATACAATACTGAAATACACTCACTTCCAAAAGTTAAGCACGAAGATGTAAAATGCAAAAAATCAACAAATACTGCTTTCCTTGACACAAAATTTGGCAGTAAAGTAGCATATATATTTATACATAAAACAAAATCAATAATTATATACAGAAATGAAAGCAATATTAAATTTTTGTAAGTTATCAGATAATGTCATACTGGAGACTTAAGCAGAATTATGTATGAAGTGAAAATAAACAGCATAAAATGAAAAAAAGGACATTAATAGGGTATGCGATCCCCCCTCATCTGTATACAAAGTTTACACCTTCTGACCATGCTTTCAATTAGGTGGTCAACCATCGCAGAATTAAGCAATCGCCATTCTTCTTGTAGAGCAGTTTCCAGCTCAATAAGAGTGGCTGAAGGTGGGAAACATGAAGATACAGCACGGCCGAGAGCATCCCAAAGATTTTCAATGGGATTAAGGTCAGGCGAATATGCTGACTAAGCCATACGCGCAATCCCTTCACTCTCCAGGTAGTCATCGACGATGTCAGCTCTTTGGGGACGTGCGTTATTGTCCGTTAAAACAAAAGTAGGGCCAAATGCTGCAGCATACAATCTCACAATGGGTTCTAGGACTTCATCTCGATACCGGACAGCCGTCACAGTACCCCGTTTAAAGATGTGCATGTCGGTGCGGTATCCTAATGAAATCCCTGCCCACACCATAATGCTTCCGTCTCGGAATGCGTGATGTTTGGTGATGTTTTGGGGCTGATTGCGTATTCCTTGTTTACGCCATATCCTTATAAGCTTGTCATCTGACTCCAGAACAAATCTTGACTCATCAGTAAACATGGCATTACCCCAGTCAGACACAGTCCAATTGCCATGTTCCCGGCACAACTTTAATCGTGCCCCTCTTGATTCGATGGATAGAGAAACACAAACTCGAGGCACCCGGGCATACAGTCCATCCATATGTAATCTTCGGCGTACAGTAGCTGCAGATATAGCCTTACCATTGGACGCTGTAACCATAAATGCCACACATGTGGAGGTCGCTCTGCGATTCCGCTTGGCTACAATAGCAATATATCGATCTTCCGCGGGCGGTGTAATCCTTGGGAGACCGCCTACGGGCCTTCGGACAACTGTCTGTGTAGTTTGGAATTGTTTCCATAAACGTGAAATTACAGAATGATAAACGCCGAAGAAAAGAGCAACATCTGTGATCGACTGTCCTGCTTCAATGCGCCCCACAGCGCTCAGAATCTTCCATTCGCTTTCTGGAAGTCATAGAAACACGTATGTCTTAAAAACAAATTGTATGAAAGTTTTAAACACCTTCTCTATCAGCACTTACAATCAACTTCTGTAACCCTTCATAAAGCTGGCTTCTTATAAGACTACCCTTTTTGCATATTTCTTGACATGAAAGCACGATTGGCTGTTACCTAACATATTTGCATACTTCCATCTACTTCTGCAGCGTATTGCATCCTCTTCAATTCTGATTGGCTTCCGGAAATTAGCATTTTCCTCTCCGTACTTAACTTTTGGAAGTGAGTGTACTACACGTATGTTTTCTCTGCAATGATACTCTTCTTGTGAGAAAAAGAGTTTTACAAGGAAAGTAATCTTTCCAGCATTAGCTTGAACAAGATTATGGCAATCCTAAAAGATGTGCAAGTTTACTAGATTGGCGGAAAGTTATATTCTTAAGGAACTTTCGTGAAGTCACTGAGATTTATCCTTCTGGAAATTTTCATGAGGCTATATAAAGGTCGGTGAAGTTCGGAAAAGAGTCAGTCGAGTTCGGAATTTACTTGTGAATTTGTCTGTGATTGAGTGGAACTGTTTTTGAGAGCGCTGTAAGGCTTGCTTATCACGCTTACAATTTCTCAGCTACTGTAAACAATCTTTTATAGTATTTCTTTGTGTATATATGAGGGGCGTAGTTACCACCGTATCAATGATACAGGGCCCCCAAGCTACAAGGGCCCCAATATATGTAAGAAAAAAATCGTAACATCTTAAGGGCCCCCGAAAAAAGGAGTCTCAGGAATTTTGATACGGAGCCCACTCAGGACTAGCTACGCCATTCGTATATATGTCGATTTTTCTTTGTGTAGTCATTTGTTCGTCGTTCATTTATAAATCTGTTTTTTCCCAAATAATTGGGATCATTGTTTCCTTTTGCAACAACACCAAGGAAGTACTCTTACCTCAGGCACTTTAGGTATCACTTCCTGTCTTCCGCAAAATGTTTGCTGATAATGAAAAAGAGTGCATGGTTTTCCTGATATATACCTCGGGAGCAAACATGGTTATAGCTAGTATATTTCCCCTTCTCTCTGAAGATGCAATCTTCAAACTGTTTTGGTCAAGTTCTCCTAAATGAAAATTTGTATAAGTTATACTCTGCACCCCAATATAATATATATATATATATCCCGACACTTCAAGCGCAGGGTATGTCATACCCACCGCCTAACGTTTTTCAAGACTCCATCTAAACCTTTTTCGGAAAATGAATAGTTTCTAGTGTAGCTGACTTTAAGGTCATATCCTTTGAGGGGCCTCAGCTTGTAGGCGAATTCTAAATGTATATTTTTGGATACCGCCTCTTCGGGTTTCTCGAGAAGCATGTAATAAAGATATTATTATGTAATAAAGATATTAACATATAATAAAGATATTAAATTGGGATCCGATTTTGATAAAAAAAAAATGTTATTTGTAAAGGAAACTATTTACCAAAGAAACTATTTAACTCCTCCTTCGCGCAGCAACTACACAGGAAAGTGTGCAAGAAGAAGAACAAAAGGATAGCTCGTGTGACAAATGCAACAAATTTTTCTTTTTGAAAAAATAATTTTTTTTTCAATAAGTATTTCCTTTTATAGCATTTTCTAGTTTTATTCAATAATATAAATAATAATAAAATATATTATTATTTATATTAGAGGCCACCCACAATTTCGTGTGTGAGAACTCTTTCGATTTTCACAATTGCTTTCCTTTCACTCTTTCCATTTGGTTTTCGAAAAATCCTTTCTTAGTGCTGTAATGGCCTCCTTCCTGGGGAAGCCTCCTCCTCATCTAATCGACCTGAATTTGTAGAAGGTAAAGATTGATGACCCAGACTAACCATGATAAATTCAATTTATTATGACCAAAGATAATATTCCAAGACAAGCAAATTATAAAAGGAAACTCTAGAGCAGGATTGGCGAACCTTTATGGATCAACGTGCCATTTTTTTTAAAGAAGTGTTTAAGAAGGTAAAGACATGCCGTCAAATAATTTTAACTTGTGATTATTGGGAAAATAATAAAACTTAATACTAACAACTCAAAACTCTTTATTTACAACGAAAAAATACCATTTCACTATATAGTTGTAAATGTCTTATTTATACATTTCAATTAAAATTAAGTAACATTAGTATGACTTCTGCTGTTGCAGATTGTGTGGATGAGAAATAACTTGCATTAGGATTATAAGATGTTACTTTTAGTAAAATGCATCCTGAATTGGAGTCATCTGCCAATTGGTTTCTAAGCAATTAATTATTTTTGCTGTAGTTCACTTTTTTGACAAGAGGATTTGTGATTTGCCTCAAAATGCCATTTTACAGACGATGTTCTTCATACCCTGTTCCAGAACATAAAACACATGCCGCTTTGTCGCCTTTACTAATCATGCCATACTTCTAGATTCATTGTTTGAAATTTTCTGTTACACTTACTATCTTGCACTTTTTGTTCTTTTGCTAAACTAGCCATGTTAAATGATAGTTATAAAAATCGTAAATATAACACAAACTTTAAAATACAGTTGTGTCGACGAAATTGACTATGCTATGCTTAGACAAATTTTCATCATAAGCAATTGTAGTCCAACACATAACTAAGGCAATGTCTAACGCCCGTATTCACCGTTAACTTGACTGCCGGTTAGAGGAAGGAAACCTGGGTTTCGCCTTTGAGAGACATAACAAAAGAGTGTGCACCTAGCCACCCCGAGCAAACGATCATTCGCGGTTGTTCGTAATATTTCATAGTGAATTTTGTAATTTTGAAATAAAATGCAAACCATTTTCATCGCTGGCGTGCCCGAAATATTGTGTCGCATGCCATTGATGGCACGCGTGCCACTGGTTAGCCATCCCTGCTCTAGAGTGATATAACGAGAGCTCAAACCCTATGTAAATAAGAGCATGAAATCCTGATATCTTAACTTGACTCAATGTTATCTTAAAAATCCTAATTTCCTTAATTTATTCTAATAGTTAAAGTCCAACCTTTAGTCACGCGGCGAAATTCTGATCCTTACAGTAACAGCACTGCTTTCAGTGACTCAGCTCCTTTTCCTTCTAATCTACGATTATTAAACTTCAACTATATAAATACTAGCTAATCATAGTTTCTTCTTGAGAGGGATGCTGCGAAATAACTCGATTGCTGGCCCAAAGATTAACCAAGAGGATTAGTAGAAATTTTCGTAAAGCCCCGTCACAGTGCTCATATGCAACCTCTAAGGCAGTGATTCTAAACCCTTTTTTTTTATTTTATTGCGGTACATTTTCAACAATTTCAAAATTTGGCGGCACACTAACAATATATTAAGTTTAAAAGAATTTACTTACCTGTAATACATTTCTTCCATCTATTTACGACAGGATAAGTTAAATAACCACGAATACTCTTAGTCTACTTTCTATAAAACGGCCTAATGATTCTGTTACGGATTTTTTTTCCCTCAGAGTATAATTGATAATTTAAAAAAAAATTTGGTGGTACACTTCAAGAATTTGAGGGCACACACAAGTGCCTTGGCATTATGGTTGAGAATCTCACTGTGTTCTAAAGAACATCATTTCCTAATTTCATGTTTCTATCTTCGTCATTTAGTGAGAGATTTGTCCCACTTTCAGTATTAGATACTCGCCAGCAATATTTACATAAGAACATCGCTACGTTAATGCTCTATTCTTCCGAAAGACTAATAAATTTAACAGTCACATGGATTCCGAAAGTAATCACTGCCATTTTCCACGAAAAGATGGGTAATATCAATCTGTAAAAAACTCACTTCGACACACTTTCTAAGCCTCATACTACATCATAATTCTCTCTCACCGTTCTTTTCTCTCTTCTATTGAACCCAGGGTTATTCAACCCTTTTTCCTGACGGGCCATATACGTATGACAGGTATTTCAAGTGGACCGCAATATGACGGAAAAAACATTTTAAAGACCAAAGCAATATTGGACATAGCAAAATTGATCAAAATAATATGACTCATTTTTTTCAGCTTTAATACCACATATAATTTAAAAAAATAATTAAAGTAATTGAAAGAAAAGAAGTTTTTCGCGTGATTCGAAGTCGATCCGCCCGCATTGAAGGCAGGCGATTTGCCAATCGAGCCACTGGGCCTGCGGAGGAAATTGAAACTTAATTGTATAAAAGCTAAGCACATGAACTTCGAAGGCTATTTTCTCCGAATTGACTGGCCATTCGGCGGAATTACATTGAGGGTTGAACACCCTAAAAGAGTACTACTATTACACCAAGTCTCGACCCCAAATGAATTTCCTTAGTCATGCCCTCCCTTTGTTAGATGTATTTTTTACTGTGAATTATATATATGTGGTAGTTTCACTTTCCTTTCATCCGTGACGAAAACTCTTGTTTACATTCTACTATAAAAAAGGAAATTAATAGATTTGATTGCTTGAATGATAGAATTTTCCTCTCAATTTTCAGTACATTGTTCTTAAATGATCGAATTTCTTAGTGCAATGGGCCCATGACCAGGCCACTCAGAAAAGGCCGAGGGGTCACATGTGGCATACAGGTTGAGTATCACTGATCTAACTCATCCCCCCACCCTGTTGGAGATACAGCTACATAACATAGATGCTAAAACAGCGCCATCTATTTTCTAAACCAGGGATGTGCAACCAGCAACCTGCAAAGAGTTTTTATGCAACCCGCTAAGATATTCAGAAAATCCGTTTTGAAGCGAGATTTCTTTTTCGTTCGCGATCAAAAATTCGTCTTTTACTTTTCACTATTAAGAAAACCAAAGACCTGGAAGTGTTTCTACGAAGAGATCATCTGCAGAGTTTGGAGAACGAGGTCGCAAGAAGATTTTAAGGAAATTCAGCGCATGAATTCAATTTGCTCTACTATCCCATTACTGATAATATTGATACAGTATCTGAGGATCTGCAGCTTGAACTTACCAACTTGGAGTCGGATCACAATTTGAAGAAAATGTTTAATGCTATAGCACTGACTTTTACAAATCTTTATTAGCCGAAAAATTTCCATGTATAAAGAAAGTTGCGAGGATAATGCTCTTTATATTTTAATCGACATATATTTGAGAGCAAAGTTCTTCTTGCATGAAGATCAACAAGAGTAAATATAGATGCAAGTTGAGTGATATAAACTTGCAGGCTGTGATGAGAATTACAACTAGCAAATCTCACTCCTGCTTTTAAAAAATATTGTAGGAAAGAATGAAAGGGCCCATTAGTCTCATGAAACTGATTCTAAAATTAAATGTGCTTGCAGCTATAGACAATATGAAATTAGCATAATAAATAAAAATAAAACTGCACACAGCTGTTTTATTCATAGCTTATATTCATTACTTTTTATAATGAATGCAATCATTTTAAAAAAGGTACGGCCCTCCGCTCCCTCAATGCGGCCCTCGAGCCAAAACAACTTGACCAACCCTGCTTTATATAAAAGAGAAAACAGTGAACAGATCACAAGAACTTTTTAAAATATTTCACTTTCTTTTAAATCTATATAAAGGTGCTAATAATTTAATCATTCATCATTAATTAAAGCATCATTAATTCATCATAACTAAGCAAATGAAATAACGTAAATATAAATCTGTATTTTAAATTATGCAATTTTCAAATTACCGAAATGGTAAACAACAACAACAACAAAATGACATTCAGAAATTTTGTTTTGCGCGTTTGTGTCTTCAGCAGAAAACATTTTTTTTACGTTTTTACTTTGTGTATATTGAGCTTCTATTTGTACGAAGTCCTTAGATCTGTATCTTTTTTTATATCAATCAAATAGCATTTCTTGCATTTAAAGATTTCTGGTTCAATTGACATTCATAAGTAAATAAAGATTTCCTTTATTTACACGTATATAACTTAAGAAATAATTCAAATTTCACTAAATTAATATAATAATAGATAAACAAAAATAAATTCTTTCAATCTTAAAAAAAATCAAAGAAAATGTTTCCAGTTTGGTTGAACTAAATAGTTTGATTTGTACACAAAACACTAATTTTGTTCTGTTTATTATGAAATACACTGGTGTTCAAAATTAAAAGAATTTTTTGACTTAGCCGATTCAACTCTAGAACTATAGGACAGATTTTAGTGAAACTTGGTATGTATATAGGGCTGTGAAATTATTTTTTTTTAAAAAATAACCATTCAATAATTAAAATACACACGCATGATCGTGCGTAACACTCTTCGAAGTCGGAAGGTATGAAACAGCAGTTGCAGAGTATAACAAAAAAAAAATTGTTTAATAGTGGGTATGGTCCCCCCTCAGATAAACAGGCCTCACATCATGATTTTATACCGGAAATAACGTAATTTATGAGTTCCTGTAGCAATTAATCCCACTCGGTCAGTAACTCTGTTTTCAAGCCTTGGATGGTTCTTGGAGGGGTTTTGCAAATTGCAATTACCTTCCACAGAACATGACATGCATGCTCTAATTGGATGAGGTATGAAGATCTATCTGGCCAATCCATTCGGCGAATATCCTCATTTTCCAGAAATTCATCGACCAAATGAGCTCTATGTCTCTCTCATTGTCATCCATTAAAATAAAATCAGGGCCAACTGCACTCGTGAAAAGGCTAACATAAGGATCCAAGACCTCATCCCTGTACCTTGTGATATCGCCCCTCTTGGGTGACCGTATCTTTGATTGTCAGCGTGAGCTAGAGGTGTAGGGTTTGCAAAAGGAATAGACATTTTTATATAATTCTTAATATGTCTTTATTAAGAATGGGACTTAAATGTCTAACAATTTAGATAATATTAATTAAGCGAGAATCTATAATGAACAAACACACAGTAATAGTTAAACCGAATCGCGTATCTTAGACCACTATAATTATTTAATCCGCCTACTCTCACTTCTAATAATATTACAAGTCTTAATATCAAATAATGAATCCTACCTTAAACCAAATTTAGATTCAATCTTATGAAGAGACGTCTGGGAGCGCGTGCAATGGTATGCACCTTGATCTAATAGTTTATCTTCAAAGTAACTTCACGATTTTGGCTGTCAATTCACATTTGTCTCTTTCACACATAACATTCCCCAAACTGCCATTTCACTTACTGAAATTTTTGTTATTTAAAAGCTATCTTATTTGCATTTCTTTTTTACATTTCGCTTCTTGGGTTTTGGTTGGAAAAGAGTTGCCATTAATCTTGGCCCCCAATGAACCCAGAGGTTATATTAAAGAAAAGACGCGTGAGCCCGTCACAACCTTACAGTGCCTCTTGCAAAGACATAGCAGTGCGCACGACCATCCAAGGTAATGCCTGCCCTAACCATCAAGCCTCCGCTATTGTAACGGTCAATTTCTCGGACATTGGGGAGTAAGTAGTGGATCCCTGGCTCTCTCAAATATATTCTCGCCGTACTTTCATATGGAGAGAACCAGGGACCCTCTACCCGCCTTCCAATGTTCGAGAAATGGACCAGTACAATGGCGGAGGCTTGATGATTAGGGCAGGCATTACTTTGGGTGGTCACACACACTGCTATGTTTTTGTTACGCACAATCATGCTTGTGTGTTTTAACCGTAGAATGTGGTTATTTTTAAAATTATATCAGCCCTTTAAGCATACCAAATTTCATTAAAATCTGTCCAGTAGTTCTAAAGATAATCTCTCGACAAAATCTAAAAATTCTCTTAATTTTGTATTACTTACCAGTATTTATTATTTGTATGTACACCAGTATATTAATACATAAATCCAAATCTGAATTCTAAAATAATATTTTGAAAGTTATTTAGTTTAACAATCGAGCATAGAGGTAAATAAACGGAAACAAATTTTCACAGATTTTCTCTAAAATCTGCCGCCCGCCCCCCCCCCCCCCCCCCCCCCCCCCGGCCCGCCCAAAGTTACTACAACATCAAAATATAATTTGAAGCATAGAAATTTACCGAACTAGTCAGCATTTAAAAACATCTGAAATTATCCCTGGAACGCGGTTATACATTAATATAAGCAGTAGCGCACACAAGAATTTTTCAAAGGGGGGGGGGGGCCGG
>BMAV01007923.1:354342-424954 GCA_019973955.1 Trichonephila inaurata madagascariensis
CAATTCCTACTATTAGCTCACAATCTTTATATATTTATTTATTTATCTGGGTGGAATTTTCAATCGTTAATAAAATACATTTTAAAAGGCTCAATTGAGCTGAAATTTTATATACAGGTTTATTTTGGATGACAATACGATAATATAAAAATAATTAATAAAAATTAATTGATTAAAACTAATTATTTAAAGAATTACAAATACAACCACGTTGGCATCATTTTTGGTGACTTAGGAACTCTTTTGGCGACTTGTGTCAAAACTTGAAGGTTTTTTTCTCACGTGTTAAAGTATTCAGTTGAAATGAAATTTATATACACGATTGTTTTGGATGACAATGCGATACTTTAATGATAATGAATAAAAATTAATGACCAATTAATGTTGTGATTCTGTCATATGTATATTTATATTAATTGTAACTATTTAATAAAAAGTAGCTAAAATAAAATTTTTCTTTGTTGATCTAAGTAGGAATTGACTTAAATTTTTTTTTTATGTTACTTGTTTTTATTACAAATTCACAGATTCGGTTTGCTTACCAATTGAAAGCATTATCTTAAATAATTTTTTTTTTCCAACTGTAATAGGAGTGTACTTTCAAGATTTGAAAGAAGCAGTTTCCCTAAGTTTAATCGGTATTTAATTTCTGTTAAATGCATTCTACTAAGTTCACGAGTTTTTTTAAATTTTTTATTATTATTATTGTATTAGGAGGAAGGAACGTGTATTTTCAATACTTTAAGGAAAGTGACAATCTTTTGGTTTTTAAACTAACTGTTTAGTAACAAAAATTTCAGGTATCTTTTATGTGTAACATTTATACAAATATTGCTATTGTACTTCTCTTAGTATGCTATAAATTTTCAAATTTCTTTTATTGTTATAAGAACTCTAATTTATATTTATTTATTTGAAGTTTATTTATAAATATTAATTATTATTATTATTATTTGGAAATACGGTGAAGCAAAACTTCTTTTATCATCGGAAATATTTATAAAGAAGAAATAACATGAAAAGCCCAACCAATAAATTTGAAGCCCAGTGGCTGAATGGTAGCGCATCGCGCTTCCACACCACAGATCCGAGGTTCAAACCCCGGGCTGGGCGAGGTCACGACTCAGCCTTTCATCCCTTCAGTGGGTCGATAAATGAGTTCTAAGCTTGTTTGGGAACACTATGGTTTCGCGTCAGACTGACCACTTGACCGGAACATTTGCTCATGCACCTCAGGACCCAAGGTCACGTTTTCTGCGGCGGGAACAGTAGGCCTTGGCCCTCATGAGCTGTTGCGCTATTAAGTTAAGTTATTTGAAAATTATTTAAAAAAATATATATTTTTAAAAGCAACAGAATTAAAGTTGTTAGGCACATTTCATCACATCAATTATAAGAACTTTAATTTAATATGTATGGCAAAAGAGATGACATATAGTTGATATCACATCCATTATGTAAAATATTAATTTAATACACAGTACATATAAATGAATTAAAAAAATTTTTTTAATATGAATCATATCATTATTTAAAATTGAAAGGTTAAACAATGAATAATTAATAAATATTGTGATAAAATGATTTATTTTTAAAAGAATTTACTTTGTACAGATCTTGCTGCTCATTAATGTTTTCCATGGAAAATAAAAGTTTCCCCTCTTTTTGTACGGATTAATTACAATTACAAATATTTGTCAGTAAATTTGACAAAAACACTTATTTCCTTCTACATGTGCATAAAAAGATATTTTAAATTAATTTTTTATTTTTTTTCTATCAGCAAAAATTTTTTTTTTTTTTTTTTGGATTTGCAACTCTTATGTTAAAATTCAGTTTGACAAATTATATCCTTTAATTCTGACGAACACTGAGTTAGTGACAATAAAATGAGATAATTTATCAAACTGAATTTAACGCACACTGAGTTAGTTTCGTTTTCTCCAATAAAGCTTTTCCTCCTGCACTAGCAGCGACATCTATCGGCCACCTTCGGAAATAGTCTTCATGGAAAGGGTGAAATCCTCGCTTCGCGCTCTCATAACATCAGTGACAGGTAGTCAAGTTCCGTGAACAGATGGGCCGATGGGTATTGCGTTGTCCTGTGGTGGTGGCAGGTTCCGATTCAACGCCAAAAAGGATAAACAGTGGTTCAGGTAAGCACATAATACTATTACTTTGAAAATGGGAAAGCATATTATGTGTGACATGTGGTTTTGAACAACAGCACTTATCAATTTATTGTGAAAGTGCTTATTTAAAAAGAGCCTTTAAAGTTCTTGAAAAAAATATTTCTGAAAAATAAAGAAAAGCGTATTTGTTTTTTGGTTTTTTTATTTTATGGTCGAAACACGTGCATTTCTCTTACGAGTTTCTAAATTTGCATTCGTATTTTCAGGCAATTTTAGAATTAAAATTGAATTTGAAATTATTGTTGTTGAAAATGCACAATAATGCCTAAATTTTTAAAAACTAAATTTATTTATTATTTTTTTTGCGAAATACTAAAAGCATTTTATATTCTTTATGATAGATGGCATCAAAATAACGAAAAATCGTTTTAGTACAAAATATTACATTTTTAACCTATAAATATTTAATTATATTAATGACGTCATTGTTCCTTTTAAATAGTTTTCATTCGCAGTCATATTTTCAAGTTCAGATTAAATCAGTGATCTTATTTTGAAGTAATGGAAGATTGGCACATGTAGCACTTGGAGTTCAACACATTTTCAAAATTTTAACATGACGTTGTATGAAAATTTAATGAGTAATTTCCCCCAAAATTACGAAATCCAGAAAATAAAAGCCCATTGAGTTACTATTCATGTGACTTTATCACAAATCAATACATGGACACATAACTGTTCATTCCCTATTGACTCTCTAAATCATAATTTGTTCAAAAAAATTAAATATTTTATGATACATAATTTAAAATGATATTTTACAAAATACATAATTTTTGTACTCCCTGCTGTGCTTTGGTTCCAGTTGATGATACGCAACCTTGTTTTTTCTTATCAAGTTTTTTGTTGCTGAGAATTATTAGATATAAATTAGTTTTAGAATTTTTCTTTGTTGACTGAGGGTACTTTGCCGCCCATAGGTACAGTTGTTCTTAGTTAAATTAACCCATTATGAATTATATGCTAATTGAGCTAAATACTTTCACTTTAATATACATATACAACCCCATTTATAATTATTTATGATCGTAGGTGTTGGAAAAGTGCAAGACCTTCAATTTTTTAAGTTCTGCGCAGCAAATAACATTATTCTCTGTCACAAAACCCTCAAAGGATTTAACGAGAGAGGTTACAATAGCATATGCACCGTAAGAGGAAAGATTCACTTGTAGATATCTTATGCAACATGCATTGTTCACAGATGTTTTGATTTTTGAAGCATAAATATCCCTTTGAGGGGAAAAAAATTCTTTTATATACAAAATATTATTCATCAATATAATGGGGATGCTTGTAAATGACACAATTAAGGATACCTTAAAGAGTAGTGAAGTATAAGAATAAACAGCAAGTGCTTTTTATCTCAATTGTGAACAGTTGAGTACTGTCATTTTATTTCATACGCATGAGGTTTTTTCCCCTTCTTTCAGGTAAAAATATTAAAGTGTGTGATATGTTTTCAGTAGAGTTATGTGTAATTAGCTATCACGTTGTTTTAAAGAATTATATTAAAAGTATGTGATCTCGACTGCTGAAGAATTATTATAAGAATTTCTGACAGCCAATCCAGAAAAAATTATAATATTCCATATGCTTGCAAAACTATATTTCAAACCACTGGCGTAGCTAGTACTGAGTGGGCCCTGAATCAAAATTCCTTCGGGGCACCTTTTTAGATATGAGAGCTTTGTTAGTGGGACTGTAGTTACAGATGTTGGAACCCATGTAGCTTGGGGGCCCCGTATCATTGATACGCCCCTGTTTCAAACTTACTTTTTATTGGACTACAAAATTTAATTATATGTTATTCCATATTCATTGCGCTAAATATTACGCGAATAATTATTTTACTCGTTTTCAAAAATTTTATGACATCTTCGTTAATATTCAACTGATGAGACATTATTTGATGTTGCGAAAAGTGTTTATTCATGCATTTAACTTGCGTGTAAGACTTTTTTTTTAGATTTTTAAGATGTTATTGGTAGATGAAAAATGGCAGAAATATTACTTTAATCTACATTTGTTTGCTAAAGTATTTTTTTTTTAATCCAAACTTTCCTTCATTTGAAATGTACCTTTTTTTACTGACTCTTTATACGTTTCATTTCACACAGAAAGCAAAATTTTTGCAGAGTAAAAAAATGAAATAAAAAGAATTTGTTTTTAATTTGTACTACTCTGTTATAATGTTATTTGTTCTCAAAGTATTATCTTAAATACCTCTTAAAAACACATTGCTTGTTTATCGAATGTCTTCGCGCGGCGAGAACAAATTGATTGATTGATTGATTGAATATTAACGTCGCACTGTTCAGATACACGAGGGCTTTTGGCGACGGACCACGTAATTTTGAGCCACAGTCAAGTGACGTGGACGACACCTGAGCTGGCACCCCCCTCTCCTAACTACCATACCACACCACACCAACGGGAGGACGTTTCAGCTCTCGACAGATTTAACGTGCATCACTGCCGTACACGGCGGGTCTTTAGTGGTACTGGGCTCGAACTCGTGACAAGTCAAACCACGATCCGATACCTATACCTATACCACTCGGCTACCGCGGCCACACGGTGAGAACAAAGGTTCACATTAAGTCCATAAACTTTGTAATATCGAATTACCGTCACACACGTCACGAAATCGACACCTGAGTAGGAACCCACTCTAGCACATTCACATCAATGTAAGGACTCTTAAAATATAACGTGCATCAATCCTGTTAAGAGATTGTCTTTGGAAATACTTAGCGTGATGTAGAAGTTTGGTAAGTGGGTACCGGGCTCACACAGGTGTTATCCTCGTCATTTGACGCAATTAAAAATTAGAGCCCCGTCGCCAAAATCCCTCGTGTTGCTTCCGAGAATTAGCTTATTAATAAATTAACCAATCGGGAGTGAGTGAGAGTTGTATTAACGTCGCACTATAAAGCAACACGGGAGCTGTTGGTGACGGACCTCGATAATTTTGAACCTCGGTCGAGTGACGAGGACGACACTTGAACAGGCACCCCTCTCCAAACTACCACACTATCGGGAGAATTTTGTGCTCGACAGATTTAATGTTTTTCAGACCCTTCTGTACGGCGGGTCTTCAGTGGCACCAGGGTTGCGGTAGCCTAGTGGTCAAGACACCGGATCGTGGCTTGCATGTCATGAGTACGAGCCCAGTACCTCTAAAGTCCCCCCGTGTAGGGGCTCGATGCACGTTAAATCTTTCGAGAGCTCAAACGTTCTCCCGTTGGTGTGATGTGGTAGTTAGGAGAGGGTGGTGCTAGCTCAGGTGTCGTCATCGACACTTCACCATGATTCAAAATTACGAGGTCCGTCTCCAAAAGCCCTCGTGTAGCGGAACAGTGTGACGTAAATATTCATGTCGACTCGTGTCAACAGTTCGAACCTTGTGTCGCTGAAAACCCTCAGTGTAGAGGGTGCCACTACACGTTAAATCTGTAGAGGCTCAAACGTCCTCCCATTGGTGTGGTGTGGATTTAGGAGAGGGGTGCCAGCTCAGTGTCGTCCTCGTCACTTGACCATGTTTCAAAATAACGAGATCCGCCGACAATAGCTCTCGTGTAGGTTTCTATTGCGACATTGAGAAACTCACTCATTCACTCAGTGGCACCAGGACTCGAACCCTCGACACGCCGGGCAAGAATTCGTGAACTTAATCACTAGGCTACCAAGGCCACTTCAATCAATCGGAAAGACAAATTTGAACTCTCTACCTAAGAATTACGCGATTCTTACGCAATCTACCAGATTATTGTGTGTTTCTATGAATTTTCTAGGAAATGCACTCTATGTATAACACATACCATCATCACGCGAGTTGATTCTCGAGGGCTTTTTCCGCAAAATTTTAAGATTATTAATCGACAGAACTTTTGCAAGTCTGCAATTAACTAAAAATAAATCTTTTAAACAAAAATAAAAAAAAAAAAAAAAAAAACTCGATTTTCTCTATAGATTTTAAATTTGATTAAAATGTGTGCACAAAAGTACATTCTTATTTAGATAGTTCTCTAAATATAGTAATCATGGTCTTAGTTACTATGTTTTTTTTTTAAAAAAAAGTTGAAATTTTTCAGAAAATTCTTTGTTATTGATTTTGACGTTCTCTATATTTGATTTGTAAGCAAGTCACGAAAAATCGAAGCAGTTTCTAGACTTTTTTTTTTATTATTTTGGCTCTGACTCGAATATAGAATCTTAATCGAATAGAGAGAAGCAATCACGAATAGCTGAAAACGATAAAAGTAATCGACATGAATTACGTCAATAGCATCATTCAAGAATTCTAAACTTTTTGTGTAATGGCATTTAATACACACATTCGTTTAATTCGTCATTCGTATTTTATTAAATAAATGTTATGTACATAAATGTTATAGTCTTAAAATAATGCAAATCGATGTTATTCTGTTTAATATATGATTCAGACTGTTTGTTGAATACAGAAATTGTGATTACGATTCTTTCCTTCCACAAACAGGTGCATACACATAAATGGCAATGAATTTCCTCATGCGGCGTTGTAAACAAGCATGAAACATTCAGTGTCGTCTTCTTAGGCTTTTGGCTTATGTTTATTCAGTTGTGTAAACATATGAATGAATTTAGTGTATTGTTATAAGAAAAAATTATGCATCGAAAAGGGGGAATATAGTGTAGAGTTATATACAAATAACTTCACAAAGTTGGAATGCTTTTTGATTTATTGTTAACTGTATTTAATGCGTCAAGACATTTTTAATGCACCAAATGATGTCTAAACCTTTTATGAGAGGCCCCAAAGTAAATATACTATTTACTAACTTAATTAGATTTTAAATGTCTATGTGCAGTGGCGTAAATGAGAGAGAATATTAGGGTCCCTCCCTGTAACGTCAGGTTTTGGGCCTAAAACCAGATCTTACAAAGGGTACGCATTTGACGTCAGGTAGGCCTTGGGCCCCCTAGAATCCTGGCCCCCTCGCGATGAGAGGGTGTACGTTACGCCACTGTATGTCCCATCTATGATTTGCGCTGCAAGCACAATGGTCGGCAACCTTGTAGCTGTGGTGTGCCAGACCTATCTGCGAATGATTCAGGGAGCTAACTGTGTGGAGTTCGATTCTCCCGACAGTGCATGTAGAGTTAAGGAATAGAGGTCAATAATTTAGATATTTACAGTTTTATTATACATTAGTTTCCCATCATTTGTTGTTGTCGTGTGTTTTTTATCCTGGGATACCTGAAACACAAGCGGAAGAACAGAAACGTACAATACAAATAGAAGAATATAGACATTTATTACAAATGATGGTGATGATCCCAGCATATAACAGAAGGGGTGCGCTGCTTTCCATTCGAAATAGAAATCCATTACACAGGCGAAAATCCGATTTCTTTTCCCGAAGAAAATACAACCATGCCTTATTCGGGATTCGAACCCGAGCCCACTCGGTTACAAGCCGAGGGTTATATCCACCATACTGGCTGGGCGGCCTTACATCATTTAAAGATATTTATTAACATAAAAATAAGCAGCATTAAATATAATTATTCCTTCATAAATAAAAAAATTAAAATTTTGCATATATCTTGTACTGTATATATTTTAAACGTATATATATGCCATGGGTAGCCTAGTGGTTAGAGCATCGGACTCCTGACCGAAAGGCCTGAATTCGATGCCCTTACCGCCAAATACCCTCCGAGTACACACGGAGTACGTGCTCATTAAATCAGTGGGCTGAATCACGAGTGCAGGGAACTGGAGAAAATTTCCCACCACTTCAGTTCCAAGCTTAAATTGTGGAGATAGATGGTGGCGCCATCTATCGTAATGTTCTATCGTCCCTTCGGGAATTTCACCGAGCTAAATCGTACTGTCACTTGTATGGTGCTCGAGGCTAAGGCCAACGACAGGCGTACATCTAGCCCATTGCCACGATGAATTTCGTAGGCCTCGATATGACTATGTCAGACAGGTGGCATGAGCAACAACAACAACAAACGTATATATTAAAATAAGAAATAAACAACATGAAATATAAAAATTCCTTCAATATAATTAAATAAAAAAATCAATATTTTAAATGTACCTTGAAATACCCTGTCTCTGCATCGCTCTACTTTATATTGAAATATTGGTAGTACAGTTTGTGACTTTGAATTTGAAAAGATTTCTCTCTGAATGTTCAGTTTTTAAACAACTTTTTTGCGGATTCAAAATGTTTTTCATGTGAGAAAAGATTTGTTCAAATAGATATGTAGAACTAAAAGCGGGATGTGCAGAGTAGATGCAGTTTTCTTCGAACAATTAAATATCTCTTGGTATGGCATCCAATAATTTAAAATATCTGTTGATTTATCATTGGAATTATATTTCAAAAATTTAATTGAAGAATCTTCCGATTGATTTGATTTTTTATTGACGTCTCACTTTTAGGCTGCTCTAGGGAGCCGAATTTACCTTAAAAGTTTAGAGCTACAGGAAAAAAAAATTGGCCGCAGTAACCGAATGGTCGTGAACTCGTGACCGTTGTTGTCGTGTCTTAAGTTCGAGTCATAGTGCCACTGAAGACTTGCTACGCTGAGGGGTTAAGTTTTGTTTAGTCTGACGTGGCTCAAAGTCTTCACGTTGGCGTGATGTGACAGTTTGGAAAATGAAGCACCAATTGTGTGCGTGTTTCAATACGAAGTTAATAAAAACTACAAATAGAGCTACAAGCGCCCCTTCCCCCCTCCCGGAAACAACTACCTCCACAGCACAAAATCCTTATTGAACAAAAATTGGACTACTGACAACGGAAGTAAGGACGAAATTGGACTGCTGGAAAAGGGACTGAATCCCAGTTAAATGACGATGGCATCTGAGCAGGCACACCCAGCGTGAGGATTAAACTTGCATCAGCCCCTGTACACGGCGGGTCTTTAGCGGAAGAATCTTCTGGACAATGAACAATTCTTATGCATGTTCTTAAAAGAACATTGTTTACTATTTTATTAATATATCTCTATTAAAGGCGTTCTTGAAAAATTTTTTAAGGTGTAATTCAAGAAGTAATTAGACACTTTCAGAATCAATCGCTGATTCATATTCTAAGTCTAAGAATGGAACTTTTACATGAAATATGTATACCAAGAACGTTATTCTTAAATTCTGACGAAATGTGTCATAATAAGAGCAAAATATCTAAAAAAAAAGTATGTTTTTATTTTTCTCATGTTCGACTATTGATGTTCTCTAAAGTTGATTAGTTTCTGCATTTGTCCTAGTCTTATTTCTTAATGGGTGTAAATATTTGAAAAATCTTGAAAAGATAGTAACATCAGATACAAAATATAACATTCGTAGAAATATTTTCGATAAACATGTTTTATTCTATTCTCATTAAATCAGAACGCGCGCGCGCGCACAAATGTTAATTCAACTTATTTTTTGCTGTTAACATTAAAAAATACAGAACTATTAAAAATATTTTCAAAAATCGGTAATAATTATCAAAACACATTAAACAGCACAAAGCGATAAGCAAGTGGCCAATTTTTGAATAACTCAAATAATGGAAAAATTCAAGTCATTCTTCATATATTTTGTGGTATGAACACATAAATTTCTTTCGACATCCTATTACTACTTCCGGGTTAAAAAAAAAGTGTATATTCCCTTGCTTTACCCAGAAATGTGCCACAAACAGCGCCCTCTGGTTTCGAAGATTATCTTGGAAGATCGTATCGATTTTCCTGGACATTCAAGACACACTTTCATTGTGGAATATCCAATTCGTCATTGTCAGGGAATGCCGGAGAAATTCGCCTACTGAAATGTCTTCAACAGATTAAGGTTACCTAGTAACAAATAATATTTAACGATGCGTTTAAATTATTCTAATTGATTTATTTACACTGTTGCTTCTTGAGTGCATTTTGTATTTAATGTTTATATATGTATTTGTTACGCGTTTAATTTTATTGCAATATAAAATTAGCCAAATCGATTAATATTATTGAAATGAAAATAATATCTGATAAATTATACTGAAAATTTTTTGACTCTTTAGATCAGGGGTGTCAAACTCGCGGCCCACAACGAACATTTTTGCGGCTCGACCATTATATCGGCACACAATAATATATAATAAAATAAAAAAAATCCCCCCCTCCCTCGAAATTGGAGAAATAGTGAAGAGATGTCAAGTGTCAGGACGTAAACATTTAATTTTTCTTGTTCTTTTTCATGTTTATTATAGTGTATTATTCGAAATAAACCTAAGTTTCTGTGAATATTGATTTTTTTGCGGCCCACCTTAAGTTAAACCTTGTTTATGTGGCCCCTTTTTAAGTTAAACCTTGTTTATTTGGCCCCTTATCAAGTTAAACCTTGTTAGTCTTTGAGTTTGACGCTCCTGCTTTAGATGTTACATATGCATTTTATATTTGACTATCTTTTCAAGGTAATTTCAATTAATAAAATCAAAAACACTATTATAATATTAATCGATTTTATTAGTTTTTAAAGGTACCGTATAATTCGGCGTATAACGGGTACTTTTAACACAAAATATAAGATCAAAATTTACGGGTGCACTTTATACTCTGGATATAAAAATGATAGCCTTAAAAACAAAGAGAAGACGAGCATAAAAAATGAGATTTCTACATCTGTGTACATATTATTTATTTAAAAGAAATGACATACCTTATGAACTTTCAGTATTGGATAACATGTGAAAAAATCGCCATATTCGATTTCCGTTCTATCTTTATGCGCATCATCGTCTTCTATTGCAATTTTTCCTCGTCACTGTTACTCTGATCCATAAGTATAAATAATCATCTCAAATTACATCTGGATTGCTAGATATACTAATCAGGCTTCGAACCACACAAAACTGAACCAATAAAAGAAAACCGAAAAAACACTCCCGTTATTTTGGTCGAAACGAAAACCGAAACTGAACCGAAAAAAACCTCGGTTTATTTCGGTTAGATATATATTAAGTTATTTGGTTGCTGTAACCAACTTATCAACATTTTCTAATTTAACATCAACTGTATAATTATCGTCATTACATATATATTGCTTTCGATTTCCTGTTTTGGTGCTCACTAGTACTTTTCTGTTTCAGTTTCGCATGAAACAACTCTCTCTTTTAATCATCTAAATTTTAATCCCTTCAGGGGGCTCACCTTCTTTAGGTGGGTACGGGTGTTACAATCCCAAGGTACCCTAGTGATCTTTTCCTTTTCCCAAGGGGTTTACTATCTTTGGTAAACACGGATGTCACGACCCCGGGGTACCCCAGTGATCCTTCTCTATTTTCGACCCTCCATCTTGTCATCCAATTTCTTCTTTTCCCGTCCAGACCACAGACCTATGAATGTTTGGCGCAGTATAGCCAAAACTGGCTCTTGCGCCATAAAACACCAAAATCAACTCAACTCGACTCTACTCAACTCTAAATTTTAATATTACATTTTTTGTTTGTGATAGAATTATATTTTTAGTACAAAGAAGAATTTACATGAAATAAAATTATTTATTCGGAACTGAACCGAAAACCGTTATTTTTGGCGGAACGAAAACCGAAACGAAAAGAATTTCGGTTCGAAGCTCTGATACTAATTTTCTTATAAATAATTCTTTAATTATGTCAGGTTTAATCTGATTCCATGCTTTAATTTTCCACTCACAGACTGTTTCTAGACTTCAAAAGATTGCATTTGTACATTTCAGTTTTTTTAGTAAAAAAAAGATGCGCGTTATATATATACGGCGAATACTCCTAAAACTTAAGAAATGTATTTTGATAATATAGGTGCGTATTATACGCCGGAATGTGCGGTATGATACAATTTAGAATAAATTATAAAATATTGTTTGATTCATGAAATTTATTTATTATAAATTAATTTTACTACTCTTTTAGCTCATAAAGTGTAAAAGAAAATATATCTTAAGTATATATTTTTTTAAATATTAAAGTTATACACATTTGATTTTACTCCACGATAGAGTCATTTTTTATCAACTAAATAAATGCTATAAAATAAAAGAATTATTTGTTTGTCTTAAATTCATTTCCATTACAACTCCCAAAGATTTCTTTGCTTGAAATTTTCGAATAAAGAAATAAGAAAATCAAGTTTAAATTTTTTTGATTGATTGCATCGAATTCTCGTTTGAACTCTGTTTCAGACAAACTACTATGTGTGTGTTTCTTAAGGACCAGTCTTTTAAAATTACTTTTTCTTGTGAATTATAGTCTTTTGTATGATTCAACTTAAAGCAGTAAAAAGCTCATATTCGCTCTTTCCAGTTTTCACTTTAAAGTTAGATACCTTTATCTCTCTTTTTTTTGCCTCTTATTCGGCATGGAACTCGCCCATAATTTACGAGGTCCAGGACGCTAACCTTATCCACGGGTGAGTGAACTTATAGGATTTTTAGATTATTCTAAATCTGGCCATACTGACTATGTATGAGTTGTGTTAAAAAGATTTTACTCTTTCTTCCTTTTTTTAGTGGTCAAAAGGACTCGGTTTTTTTTTTTTGTTTAACTTTATATGTTTCTGATCAAAAATAATGTACGCTTAGATTAAAATTAAACTACGAAATGTGTTAGCAAATTTCTGAATTTCGAATGTTGTTGTCAACTTTTGATTTGATTCCGCCTTTTTTAAGGAATTATTTTTATCAAAATTCTTAACGTTCCGGATTTTCGGAAGAAAAAAAGAGCGAGGTTTTCTTCAATACAAGGATTTGAATAAAAAAACGCAAATATATGTGTTACTGGTTGTTTTTAATTGAAAAATTAAATTAACAAATTCATGTAAAATAAGGAGTGTATACAGCAATTGTAATTTTTAAGTTCGAAAAATAATTTCATGTGATCTGGCAATATTGTTCTCAAAATGTCATTATGTAAGATATGTACAGACTTTGCTTGCATTTTACATAGGATAACTTTTAAACATGATTTATGACCTATAAATGGATGAAATATTAATTACTTTATCCAGTGCTCATAGAAACCATCGAAAGAATTTGTTTTTTATTGGTGTAGTATGATCAGTGGCGTAACGTGCACCCCCGCATTGCAGGGGGCCACAAAACCTGATTGCTGCCTACTTTTTGTAAAATCCAACTTGGGGCCCAAAATCTGATTTTGGAAGGGGCCTCGAATGTTCTTCATTACGCCACTGAGTATGATACTTACTGAAATATTTTTCTGAAGGCATTTTAATTATTCGTAAAGAATACTTAGAATTGCTTTTTAACCCTCCAAGCGGTTTGCACGTAAAATCCCGTCATTCCAGAGATGCTTTTTCTGCCTTTAAGCAAGATTCCCAAAGGCGGCCGAGCCACATTCTTAAAAATACGGCTCAACCGCTTTTGAGAACCCCACCTGACGGCAAAAAAATACGTGCGGTGCATTTTCGAAGCATCTCCAGAATGGCAAGACTTTAAGTGCAGACCGCTTAGAGGGTTAATGGTGAAGAGACGATTTTTTTTTTTTTGCAAAAATATTTTATTGCGAGTTATATGATTTATTTTTGTTACTGATGTTAAATATTTCTGTACATGAATAAAATATGTTTACTGTAAAATCTGGCGTATAACGCGCATCTGTACTTTCAAACTACATTTTATAACTTTTAAGTACATTCGTCATATAATGCGCTTCCCCTTTTTTACGAAGAAGCCTGAAAGGAACCAGTACAATGCTCTTACGTTTTTCAAGTCATTTATTCGGGGTATTTTACCAGGACTTCCAAAACTACAACCCTTTTTCATAAGATATGACATTTCTTTTAAACGACTGTATTCCGTTGAATGGGGAAGTCTAATTTTCTTTTATGTTCATCTCTTTTTTGTCTAATTTTTTTTATTTTTAAAGCTATCATATTTATACCCGGCGTATGACGCGCACCCGTAAATTTAGATCTTATTTTTTGTGTTAAAAGTACGCGTTATACGCCAGATTATACGGTAAGTGTGATTGTGCTTAAATTTTTTGGTGTACCTTAAAATTGAATTTACAAAGTTAAAATATAACACAAAATCTTAGAAGGACTATTGAAGTATCAGAATAAGGAATGCTAAAGAATAATTACGAAGTTACGATAAATTTTTAAACATATTTTAAAACTTTTTTTTTGTACCTTTAAATAAATAAATTTAGTTACTAAGAATAGAAGTAGAGGATCAACGTGTTTAGGTGTTTAATAATTATTTTGTATTAGCATGTTTTCATAATTAATTTTCTATATGCAAAAATGTTGCTCTTGATAACCCTTTAGGGTGCTATGCACTGTAAACATCTTTATCCTTTTGTCGGGACTCGAAGACGCCATTTAGCTAATTTCAATAACGGGATTTGAAAATTACATACAAGATTGACGAGTACTGAGAAAGGTGAATACATTAACTCAAACATTAATTATACGAATAGGAAATAGAACATATTTAAGAGTTCAACAGGAATGTCGTACGCTCGATCAGTTAGTTATGTGACTAAGAAGAAAAAATTAGGATTGTTAATCACGTATATAACTGTTTTTTATGTTGTTTCAATTGTTTTTCTAACATTGATTTGTTTCTCTGAAGGCCAACCCAATAAAGTGTAATAAATTTCTCTGACATTTTGTAAGTGTGTTCAAAATTTTGTCCTAACACCACACACACTATATTTTAAAAAATTTAATTGATTCAAAAGTTATTCTTATAAGAAAACAAGTGTTCTTGATGTCTCCAATAACAAGAGTCAGAATAAATATAGAGAGTGAGTGTGTGTATATTAACGTAGGACTATAAAGATACACGAGAGCTATTGGCGACGGACTTAGTAATTTTGAACCATGGTCGAGTGACAAGGACGACATCATATAATGTCACCGATGCGATTGCTATAGTACAGAGGTTCCCAAACTTTTTTTTGTCTCATAGACCCCTTGACATGATTTTCGGTTTGGGTAGACCCCTGCTTAATTAATATTGAATTGTTTGCAAATTAATCAACTTAAATATCTTTTTGACAGCTGGTACTACTACTACTTTAAAAGAATTAAATTTCTAATTAATGAAGTAGTGTTTAAAATATAAAAATCACTTGTGAATTAATGAAATTAAAAGTTAATTAATGCATAAAATAACTTCTTTTAAATAAAATAACTAAACAACAAATGATTTTAATGGGAGGGATTAATTTAGAGCAACAATAACAAATTTTCAACATTTGGTATCAATCTTTTCAGGTTTAACCTTAAATCCCCTCTGTTAGTAGTGTCAAGTTTTTTTTCTTTGTTTTGGAGAGTGCTGAAACTTCTCCTCACTAGGAAAAGCAATTGAAAACTTTTCTCACCATAATTCAGGACCAATAACAAGCTTGTCTTTTTAATGCCAAAATTGCTGACATCCGTTTCTAAACTTTAAGATCTTCATTAGTGCATATTACGATCAGTTCCTATTGTAATGTGAATTTTTTTTTCAATGTCACCATATGAATTGATTGTCCACTGTGGTGTTACCATATTCAAAACATTCTCAAACCTAGTTTCAAAATCTGAATAAAAGGCATTTAAATGTTGAACTCGGGTTAAAACGTCCTTCCTGTCAGACTGTCTGAGACAAATTGAGAAAATTCGGGACCTCCAGTATTATACTTCTTCAGCTTAACTCTGGAAAGAAACGCTGAAATGGTTCTTGTTTTAATAAAATTATACTGTCACCTTGTAAGTGCAAATTAACCTCATTAAATTTAGTAAATAAATCTGTTAAATAAGCAAAATTTGGTCTCTTTGGAAATTAAAGTTACGATTTAGTTTAATGAAAGCCACTATCACATAGACCCCCATTTACACCTCATCCTCAAATTATTTTTTTGCTGATGTAGACCCCTTGCAGGCCGTCATAGATCCCTGGGATCTATATAGACCATTTTGGGAATCACTGTGATAATACATTATTGCCAGCTCTTGCAGAAAAATATCGCAACGGTTACTTGAATTGGAATCGTTGCGTGAGAAGAAAGTAATTGTCCCATACAACGACTTATTAACAATCAACGGAACTCTAAACTTTCCTAGAAGCTGCAGTTGCAGGTTCATCAAAATCTGAGAACTTTGTCAATAAAGCGTTGATTTAACTAAAGAGGAGAGCCAAGAACGAATTTAGCGAAAAAATAAAAAATAAATAGAACTACATAATGCACATAAATCAATTTAAAATATGAGCAAGGCAGGGTGGGTTTGTCGCTGCCCTTCTATCTCTAAGGTTGCGGATTCGACCCGTCGCAAGTCCGTGGATTTTCCTGGTGCAGAAAATCGACACCGACCATTTTGTATGATTATACGGCATAAAAAAAATCCCTTAAGTGTTCGTTTGGCTTGGATGCTCTCGGCAAAATTAAATTCCGCATCGCAAGTACAAATTTCGCATCGGCAGAGCTCAGGTGCCTCCCTCTGGGAAAGAAACTGGGCGTCAAAATTACTTGCGGTAAATGGTATCGCCTAAATGG
Organism: Trichonephila inaurata madagascariensis; assembly: GCA_019973955.1. Classification (NCBI taxonomy): domain Eukaryota; kingdom Metazoa; phylum Arthropoda; class Arachnida; order Araneae; family Nephilidae; genus Trichonephila; species Trichonephila inaurata. Next base: position 371,048 of record BMAV01007923.1, read on the forward strand.
TGCCGCACTAAAAAGTGATACCAGCTCCTGGGGAATGTACAGGGCTGCAAAGGTAGAAATACCAATACGCAGCCCCATTACAGGAGAAAAACTGAGCAATGAGTATGAACTGTTGTAGGATCTGTACAATGGGGTTCCCCCCTCAAAGTTACTTATAAAAATAATGAAATAAATGTACTACAGGTTTGTTCCTAAAACTATTAAATTCACAGGCCATACTAATGAGATCCTTTTGGCTCATGATTTGGTACAAGCATATTAATAGCTGGCTCAAAATTCTGAGAATCAGGCGAAGATTATCCTTTTTTCCCTACATTAGGTTGATTTCGATATTTTGTTAACAACTTTGTTACATACCTAAAACTACCTTTCACAAGTTACAAGGATGGAGAACACAATGATATATATTTTAGTATTTCATTTTTGAAAACATTATATGGACAGAAGTTTTTCTTGTTATTTAGATAGATTTTCTTGTTCCATATAATATAAGACAAGTTTTCAATCATTAATTCCTGGACTTGACAGTATTACCTTATATTAATGTATTATTATTAAATTTTTGTACTAATAATATATTACATTGCGAATTCCTTAGCTCCTATTATGGATTAAAGAAATGCATTTTTTTCTTGTGGATTCCTTAAAGCTTCCATGGACCCCAGTTAGGAAAATTTAGTTTAAACCAACGCAAATATTGAGGGAAAACATCCAGTGTTTTGGTCATAATCCTTGCAATCTAATTTCAAGAAAACTGAAAATTTTCTGTATAATGTTTTTTTTTTACGGTAGAAAATCTAATTTTTTGTGGGAGAGGTAACATAAATGAGTCAATGATAGATTTCTTCGAGATATTTAATATAATATTTAATGACAATATTTAATGGAGTTAAAACATTCTTTTCCCCATTTATTTAATATTTTTGCTTATATAGGAGAAACATACATATGTAATACTATACACCTCAATCCAGAGGTACTCAACCTTTTTTTTCTGATGGGCCGCATTCATATGTCAGCTACTTCACACGGGTCGCAAGCATATGTTAGTTATTTCACGCGGGCCGCAACATGTTAAATGGAGGAGGGGGGGGGGGAGAAATGCTTAAGACCAAGATAACATTGGAAATTTAAAATGTGGAAAATTGATCAAAATATTATAACTCCTGTTTTGCTTTTTTTAATTATTATTCTTTATATTTTTTATTTTTGTCATTAACACTAGATTAGAAGCATTTAAGAAACACCCCTTCACAATTTCGTCATCAATAAACGGTTTCATATGATTACCAATAATATAACAAACTTCATAGGATGTCTTTGTTACCGCTGTGATATTACCACTGGCAAAATACTGTGCTGCTGTTACACAGATTATTCAAAAAAGCCTATTTATCACCTCTTGAAAGAGATCTTCGAGGAAAAGTGTCATTGAATGAGAGATTTCTGTTTTTATTGGTATTTTTTTTTAAATACAGCACTTTCGTGACAAGTCTAACAATTACTGATCCATGTTTGTTTTTCACTACAAAATAGTCAATTTCCCAATCGTCTTGAAACGATATATTTTCTTCGAGTATTTTTCGCTTGTAAGATATGAAACAGTGTTAAAAATTAGTTCCACCCATAAAATTGTCGCTATTCCCCTGTTGTCTGTTTTCACTAACCGTAACCCTTCCAAATAGAAAAATAATATCAATTGGTACCCGTACGACACCGACAGCAAAAAACAATGTTGATATATCTGACTTCTTGACAAAGAATTTCACAGCAAATTTTTTGTCAATGTCCTTAAATAAGTAAATTTCTTAGAGCAGTGGGCAATATAACCGGGCCTCTGAAAAGGGCTCGGTGGGCGGCATGCGGGCCGCAGGTTGAGTATTGCTGTAGATTCATCATCATCGCTGTATCTGTTTAGATTAAGGCTTAATCTATTTACAACAAAATTCGTTTAACGCGAAAACGCTTAAGACGAAATATCGGTTAACATGAAATATGACAATGGCCCCGACAAACTACTATGCATTTCCATGCATTTTTTTCTCTTAACACGACATGAATATCGTTTAACGAGAAAAGATTTCCCCCATCTGGGAATGGACAAAATACGGAAAACATCATCTGGACGGAACTGTCCTATATTGTCATTGGAAGAATTCGATGTGTAGTAGACGATGATAATGTGTGTACAGCCACAATTATGGCAGATGAACACATTTTGAAGCTTATTCAAAGCTCAAAAACTAAAATTGATACAGATTTCGACGATGAAAATGAAATGAATAATACAGCTCTTGTTCCCACATCATACGAAATGAGGAACATCATGAAAAGTATGCGCAGTTATTTAGACGCACATTCCAATAGTGAAATGAATAACAAAATAAACGCGACATCGAATAATTTGTTGACAATTTGATGCTAAAAAGCAATGAAAAGAAAAATATCAGATTCTTTTCCAAAAACTCAATAAATGTTTTGTTTTTCAAAAACTTCGAAAATTTTGTATATTAAATATCTTTTAAGTTCTTGTGAATGTTTTTGATTCATTGATTTTTATTAAATACAAGCATATGTACATATCTATGTTAATAAAATATACTCTATTAAACTTAATTTTGGTTATATGGTTCTTTTTCTTTGCACTATCCTTTAATACGAAATTCTTTTAACACGAAAAAATATTTCAGTCCCTTCAGTTTCGTGTTAAGCGATTTTCACTATATATTTTTTTGTATATTTCTTAAATTCAAAGCTTTTGTTATATAGTTGTATCAGAATAAAAAAATTTCTCCTATAATCAATTGGAAATGTGATATACGGAAGGTTATTGTAAAATGAAGACAAAACATGAACAATTCACTGTGATCACAATAACAAAAAATTCTTTATATGACGTTTAAATTTGACACAATAGTCTTATCAGTTCGTACATTCCTTTACAGCACATTAGTTAGACACAAAAGCATAATCTCATTTTTTTTTCTCTTGCCCTTTCAAGTGTTACATACATTTCTTTTTTGAAGTACTACTGTCCAGAACAGAATGATTAATTGAATACTGCTGAGTTGTTCCTTTCCGAATTCCATTGTTTTTAATGTGCTGATATTCAGATTTTGCACTTAAATGAAAGTAATTCGTTTGCAAGAAATGCCATTGGGGTGTATCAGGAACTCTCACATCCGATAAAGTTATTGAATTCGAAAATTTTATAAAATATGGAACAGGATACTTTATGAGCTTTATTATTTTTGTTGAATATTGGGAGTAATCACTGTAGAATAATTCTTCAAATATTTCACTTCAATTAATACATAAATCTATTCATAAAAATATGAGTCTTAAAGAAATATTCTTTGCTTAAAATTTTTTGATGAATTCATTTCAAAGAAAACTACAACATATTAATGTATTCAAGCTAACTGCTTCAGCGAAGGCTCAAATAATTTGCTTGATGTCGCAGTTAGAAACAATCTGTAATTTATATTGCTATAATGAAGGGGAAGAATTTTTATATAAATTACCTATTTTTGCAGGAATTTTGAATTCAAAAAGTGACTGTTATTTTTTGCTTCGAAATTGAATAATTATTCAATTATTGTAAAAACACTATTTTCTTTTTTGTGTACAAAAATATGCAAATTATTATTGTTCTTTTATGAAAAATTTATTGCCTTTATATTTTTTGAAAGTTAAGGTATTTTTTCTTTTGATTAAATTCATTTTCAAATCAGATGAAAGAAACAAGTTCTAAATGTAATTAAGCTTGCGGATGTATTACGCCATGTGATTAAGATCAAATAATTATGAATTCCCTGTTCTTTGGAGTTCAAAAGCCGATATAATCTGGGACGATTTAAAATTGTCTTACCATATAAATGGATTTGTCACTCTGAGTTAAAATACTACACATATATAAAAAAATTGTCTGTGGGATATGGTACGATTTACATAATTTTTTAAAATTATTTTCATAATTTTTTTGGTTGCCTCTTATGTGTATGTGTGATGTAAAACAGATTTTGTGCTCAAAATTTCATAAAAAGCTAACCATTTAATTTTTTAAGGGAAAAACTTAAAACTTATGAAGTGATTTTAAAATGCTATTTATCTTACTAAAATTGACCTGCATATATGAAATTTGATTTACAAGTACGTTAAACTATCTATAGCAAAAGTTGGTATGGGTTTTGTGATAACATGATTGGTATTGTACAATACTTCTTTTTTATGAATGCTTATTGAAAATTCCTTAAAAAATTGTGTAAATTCTAATTTCAATTATTTTTTTAAAAATAAGTATTGCTTTGATTGAAAAATGCATACCAACATTTGTTCCTTGTAATATTAGCAACAAGTGAAACAAATTTCCAAGTATTAAGCACAATAGAAAAAAACCTTAACATTTTAAATGAAGACAAACTAGTTGTTTTACCTTTGTGAGATGCCAGTTTAAAGTTTTGATTTGCCATTGGAATGTGAATAAAAAAACAAACGTAAAAGTTATCATAACTCTGCGTTTTTTTTAAACTTAGAGCTTTCAAATTTTGTGAGTTTGTAGAAAAGTATATAAAAAAATAATTTAGACTAAAAAATTAGATTTGATTTTTTGACAGATTTTTGTCAATTGAATCGTTCTGTGTCCTCTTAAGTGACGAATTTTTTTAGAAACCTCTTTAAAATGTTATAATTCAAACATCATTTATTATACGTGTATACTTTGTGTTGTATTTATGTTTGAATCAAAAAATATTTTTGAAAATTCCACGAAGCCGAGTTAATGTAATTGTTTTAGAAAACTTATAAATATTAACAAAAAATAAAAAATAATTGTTGCTGTCAACCTTGGTAATAGAACAAATACATTCAACAAGTATTTGTTTTTATGTTTTTCCTGTCTTGAATAATGCTGTAATGTAAAGTATTAATTTTTGACTAGTCTTTAAAAATTTATATAAAATGCTCGTATACATGATTAAAGTACATTGCTTGTAAAGTGGTATGTCTTGTAGCTTGCAGAGACTGAAATGAATGTAATTTGAATGTACTTGGAAGCATAATTTAGGCCTCATTTCACACAGTGCAACTATCATAGGATTTATTTAAACTTTAAAACAATCCTTTTGTATAGTGGGAATTCAAATGTACCATGTTATAAATATTAATCTGAATTTTCTTGTCTCCCCCCTCCTTTTTTGCCTTCACGCAAGATTATATCAGAATTTCTTAAGAACATTAACTTAATTTATTTTTCTTCGGATTTAAATTAACATTTTACCATTATTTTATAGAGTATTATTCAGTCAAAGGAAATGTTATGTAATTAACCCGGCAGTTCTCGCGCAGGGTGTGTCATATCCACCGTCTAACTTTTTCAACGTTCCTTCTAAACCTTTTTTGGAAAATGAATAGTTTCTCGTGTAGCTGACTTTAAGGTCATATCCTTTGAGGGGCCTTAGCTCGTACGCGAATTCTAAATATATATTTTTGGATACCGCTTTTTCGGGTATGTCATACCCTGCGCGTGAATCGCCGTTCGTTCTAAATGCATGAACACGTTTTAAATCTTCCCTATGCTATGGCGAATTATTGTAATTATGATGAAGAAATGTGATATTTAAGTAATTTAATAGATACAATATTTAATACACATATAGTACAACAGTATGTTCGGTTGAAGAAATTGTCTTCGTGGTTATGATGAGGAAGAATCAAATGATGAAGAGTATAACAGCAAGTATGATTCCTCCACTGAAATCGATCCAGATTTAGAAGAGGGAGACTGTTGAAAGTAAATGTTTTATATGTAGAGACACAGAAACATTTGAGAAGAACGTAATTTTAAAGGAGACAACTGGTACACATCTCTTATCCACTTTCAGATAAAAAAAAAACTTATTGCTGGAACAATAAGATAAAACAAAAAAGAAATTCTAAAATTTTTGAATTTAAAAAGTAGAGAAATTTACTCCTATATGTTTAGTGTTAATAAGATACAGATTTAAAAAAAAAATCAAGATCCAGTGAAAACATCGCACTCACTCACGACGAGACTGAATGAGTGTATAAACAATGTACTGAATGCCCTTATAAAAAGAACAGAAAAATTAAATTTGCGTGTGAAAAATATAATAAACATATTATATTTCCTACTTTTCTTCCTTTTTAACTTTTGTATAAAAATTTTACGGTTAAAACAGAATGTTAATACCCTTGGGTATGAGATACCCTGCGCGAGAACTTTAGGTAGTTTTTTCGCACGAGTGATACAGGGTTAATTCGAAACACATTTTCAGTAACAATTTTTACATTCTCTGTTAGAAGGAACAAAAATCAAAATTAAAAGGAAAGTAATAATAACAAAAAAAGAATTCCTTTTAAGATATTAAAATCATGTAGCTGAACATGGAACTAAATCGATTTCTTCTTAGATTTAAAGTAATCATAAGACAGATTTTGCCTTATGGAATGGATAACTACAGAAAGGCAATACCCCTGTAACTGTTGTGAGGCTCTCTCATTCACGCCTAGAGATGTGGGAGGAAGAGAAGGAAGACTAGCCATATCCAAAATTACTCAATTTGTTTATCACACAATCAACAACACAAGCTCTAGCAATCTAAAATAAAAGATGCTCCCAATTGAAGAAATACGTAGATAAATAACGAGGTACGCGAAGTATGAGAAGACTTCGAGAATAACAATACAACTTTAGGTTCGAATCTACTTTCCTTGCTATCTACTCTCTATCTAAAATTTTTAATGACCAATTGTCTCACTTTAATAATTACAATTATCAAATATCTGCGTAACACTATTAATTTGATTAGTATTAGTAGTAATAATATATCCTATATCTCTCACTTTCTCTCTCTTTAGCTTGAAAGCCTAGACCAAGGATGGCGAACCACGCGACACAATATTTTGGGCACGCCAGTGATCAAAACGGTTTGCATTTTATTTCAAAATAAAAAAGTTCACTATGAAGTATTACGAACAAACGAGAGTGATTGATTGCGGGGCGGCAGTGAGCACTCTTGTTTGTTATTGTCTTGCCTTAGTTACGTCGTGGACTACAGTTGTTTATGATGCAAAACTTTTCTACGTCAATTTCGTTGATACAACTGTATTTTAAAATTTGTGTTATATTTACGATGTGTTTTACGTTCTGGAACAGTGGTATGCAGAATATCGTCTGTAAAACGGCATTCTGAAACAACTCACGAATTCTCATGTCAAAAAAGTGATCCATAGCAAAAATAATTAATTGCTTAGAAACCATTTGGCAGATGAAATTTGTCATCCAATCAACAACAACAGAAGTCACTTCAATATTACTTTAATTTGAATTACACGTATAACTAAAACATTTGCAATTATGCAGTGCAAAAAGTACTTTTTTCGTAGTAAATAAAGAGTATTGGAGTTGTTAGGATTTGGTTTTATTATGTTTCTAATTATGTCACAAGTCAAAATTATTTGATTGCACGTCTTGACCTCGTTGTACACTTCTTTAGAAAAAATGGCACGTTGATCCATAAAGGTTCGCCACCCCTGGCCTAGACTGTATATAACAGATGTAATTTAAATAATCACGTTCACTTCTTCAGAGGGTTCATTGCAAATGAAATAGTTTTAAAAGACCAAAGATCTCCCAAGAATTGTTATTAGGAAGGACGCGAAATAGAGCCATCACACTGTTTGTCGTGTTTTTTTTTATTTGAATATACCAAAACAGATGCAGAGTTAAGAAACAGATGCTTTTGAAGGTCATGCTAAAATTAATGGCCTTGTAATTATTTTAAAAATCTGCATTATTTAACTTCATTTATCAGCTTACTTTCTGGATTTCTAAAAATATTTGGTGGAATACATTAAGAGATAAAGAAAAAAAAACATTTGGAAGTAAAAATAAATATGCAATTTTCAAATGTGTTGTAATAGATGGAAGGCTTTCAGACAAATTTTATTTTAAATCGAAAGTTGTGCACGAAGCAAAACATTACTTGCATCATTGAATTGATTTTCGAAGAATATCCAACCCTCCTTGTTAAAATCATCCTTACATGTTTAACAACAGAAGGGCCATCTGTTACTTGTCTCCGGCCATTTTGAAGTTAGCTTCTACAAGTTGTGAAAATATTGACATATGTGTGGGAAGCTATTTTTCGATCTTGGGCAGATGCCACAGAGGCGTGGCCTGCTAACTGATTATCTAAATGAAGGAGGAGGGTCAAGGATCCGATGAGATGTTTATTTTGGATTAACATTTTCTGGGGACGTTGCTTTTTCCAAACAATTGATTCTGAAAGCACTCGACCAAAACGGATTTGGAAGGTTTTTGCATTTGCCTGTTGAATTGATAAAATGGTTTTTACATTGATGTAGAATGGTTATAAGATGGTGGAATGAATTTTAGATTTGAAAAAGAGGCTAAGAGAGTACATTCGCTTCAGAGTAAAAGCGTAATTTTCGTCAAATGGATCAAGCATTTTTCTTATTTGTGATTTCGTAGTTTTTAATGTATAAAGATTTTTTTGGATTGCTTTGCTTCCTTTGAACTTAATTTAAATAAAGAATTAAAATATTGGATTAAAATAAGTTTTGCTTACAAAAGAATAAATAAAATTAAAAAGGTTGTATTATTCAAAGTTTAATTTGTGTAACAAATGTTGCAGGTTATAGGATGCTTTCAGGCAAAATATTTCACTATTGAGTACAATTCAGGTTATTCTCAGGTTGGTCAAGAAAGCCTTAAAAATCTTTGAGGGTACCTAACAAGTTGTATATATATAGTGCACAAAAAGTATTAATTTCATTAATATTGGGGGTTTTTTTGCACACGAGTAGTCTTGTGGAAACAACTGCAAGAAAAATCAGTGAAAGGTTGAATAATACATTAGTCTGAATTTAACTAAAAAAACAGAATTAAATCAAGTAACACTAATGTAGAACAACTATTGGTGAATGCCTGGCAGAATGTGCTGTAAAATGAAAGTAAGAATTTTTATCATTCATACATGGAAGTGTACAAACATGCATCGGCACCAAAGTGGCTTCACAAGTTCATAATATTCAATAAGCAATTGCTAGAAATTGAGAGATTCTTCAACTTTAGATTTGTGCTTTAATGTCTTTGTGTGTCGAGGTTTCGGATGTCTTTATCTGTGTTACTTTTCGAGGTTTTGGATTTAGCAAAAGAGTTTATATGTATTTATATACGAAATACTTCGCCGAAGATGTTATGCATTTTGCTAATTTAGATGTTTATGTTGTAGTCATGCCAAAATGAATGCTTAAGCTTGATGGTTGATGCATCTTTATTTATTAATTTATGAAGAACATATTAAATACTACTTATATGACAATGCTATTATATATATATTGCAAAGCATAAACGGTTTCCATGGCAATTACCAAGCAGCTTAAAACTTCCGGAACATTCTAGTATTTATCAAAATGATGTCAATCGGAAGTATATAACCCAATTTAATTATAACGCGAAGTTAGAAGAAGATTAACGTAAATTATTATATATATAATATTCATAATATAACTTATTTTGCAATATATAATTGAGTACTACTAAATCATTTTTTAAATTTCAACTTCAAATGCTTTCTGATTAGTATTGATAATAACCATTTCATGAAAAATCAATTCATCAGTTAAAGACAGCACATGTGTGTGTTTTATCCGAACAATAAAACTATTGAAAAATACGTATAATACTATGAATGAGACAGATTAGACCCAAATACTCAGCAAAATTTGTTATCTAGAAATAGATAATTATACAGGTAGACGTTTACTGCAAATATTTCCTGGTGTAGATTTGATTTAAAATTGATTTTTAGCACTCAAGATGTTCACAGTGGTTTAATTTTTAATGCTTCAAAACATAAAATAATATTGTCTTTCCCTAATTATACAAGAAGAATTATGTTATTCATCATCATTATATAAACATTCCATTGAAAGAGAAAATAACTATTTACTAGTGAATCGTTGTTATCAAAACGTTTCCTTCCTAACAACTTAGTAAAAAAGTGAAACAGCAATTTTATTTGCAAAACTTTTCACTTACTTGAATAAGATTCTTAAAAAAGAAGGAGCATTAGAGTAATTTAATTGAAGAAATAGTGTATATATTTGTACGCAAATTTTTTATTTATTAATGCATCGATGGAAGTTCCTTTGCATAACTATTTCTACGATGGATTATTTGATATAATTAGCTATTTAGATTCTTCTTTTGAATTATTAATGTTATATAATAGTTAAACATTTATAAATCATTTGAAGACTTTAAAGACAAACGAAGTGGGATAAAATAGCGTTGAATGACCTTAAACACTGAGAGTTTCCAGGAAAATATTTCGCTGTAAATTGGCCAATGACCAACCAGTAGACAAGTTCTATTATGTACAATTATCATTCGTGTGAGAAAAAATGCAGTATTTTTAAACTTCTGAATATCCAAGGATGTCTGTTTTGCGTTTGACAAGAATATAAACACCTATTAAGAACTTGTTTTAATTATAGCCGTCATTTTGAAGATTACGGAACGTGAGGAGCTTACGACCTAGACCCAAAAGCTGTGTTATTAAAGACATTGCCTACGTGATATATAGACATGGACAGAACTGGGGTCTAAATTTTCTTCTTACGAAATATGAGTTGTGTATGCTTGATATAACTGGAGCACAAAGATAAAATAAATGTTTAAAAAAAAACGTTCTCAAGCCGAAGGATTTTGACCCTTTCGTAAACTGAATGAAGTTTCTAAAAGTTGCAGGAACGAGTTCTGTATAATTTCGAAGTTTTAAATGAAATAAAAATATGTCAAGTATGAAAATGAATTCAATTTTGTGTTGGATTGTTATGCTTCAGTGTAATAAAAGGTATGGTGTTCTTTAATAAAAAATAGAAACTCGTTATGTCAATAAAATTTCAACAATTTTCTGTTAAAAAAATGCAAAGAAAATGTTCAAAATTCTAACTTATTATACCAGTTAAAGGTTCATAAATACTCAAAACACAGAAATCGAGTGAATATTGTTGAATTAACTTGTATAAGACAAAAACTAATTGGGATTTAAGGAGAACAAGTTTCATATCTTACATCTTCATGAATGTAGATCAAAATAATCTCTTTAAATATTTGTTATGAATTTATTTTTTTCTTAAAAGTTAAACAAAAATGAAATAATGTGTTCGCATCCTATAAAAATCGTACTTAATTTTTAAAAATATTTTTTTATCATATACCTTTTTTCAGCCTTTCTGTCTTACGTCGGCGAGCAGCCTAATATAATGTAAATCAGGGGTGGGCATTAAGTCGATCTCGGTCGACCGGTAGATTTCCAAGACATTTTGGGGTGACCGCCTGAAGATTAGCAGTTAGTAATTTTGCACCGAAATATTCAAAATTGGCTAACAATATGCAGACTAAGTTTTCTACTGACTATAACTATGAGCAATAACTTTAGATGAAAATGTTTTATTTTGTTATGTATTTTGAATTGTTTCGTAACAAATGCATCATTTGATATTGTTATATTTGAGGCTGTTATTATTACGTTTGTATGTGGCATATATATATTTTGCTTTAAATGCGGTCTTAAAAGTGGAAATTTATTTTATTACTGTTATGTGTGTAGATGAGTACATATTCAGTATTTATTATAAAGTTATAAAAATATTGTAAACTTTTTTTCTTATCTCGCCGCATTTGCGCCACTGGGTGGACCGTAACACCTTGAAAAAATTTTAAGTAGCCCGCGTACTCTGGAAAAGTCTGCCCACCCCTGATGTAGATTAATAAAAACAGTCATCATAGGCGCAGTCAAAGATATATAGTTTTAAGCAGCAAGTCAAATATTGAGGTAATCCCCAGTCGGTCACAAAGTAGGCAAGAACTTAAATCTACTGTTTCCATTTTATGCTGGTAATCCTGTAAAAAGTCTTGATCAATAGCAAGTAATGACTTAATTCAATGTCGTAACGTTCACTCCCGCATCACGGGGGAGCAGGCCAGGATTCTAGAAAATAAGAAAGTCATCAAGAATAAGAAGATTCTTAATCTACATATTATTCTATTTTTTAATTTATATATGAACTATTAATGTTACTTATCATCTGATAAATGCGAAAATGTGTGAGAAAAAGATGAATTGTTTATCATAAGCAGATACGCTGTGTGAAATTAAGATTTATGGTGTTTATGATTACTATGAATTGATCTTTTTATTGTAATAATTTCTGTTATAAATAATAAAGAAATAATTCAATTATAAAGTAATTCATTTTTTTTCAAAAATGAAAATTTTATGCTATTAAAATATTAATTTAGTTTGTTATGGTAAGTTAATAATTGAAAATTTTTTTTAATACTTTTTCTGTATGACCTTGAGATTAATGTAGGAGATTATTCGAGAAGTCGAATATTGAGTAATGTAAGACGATGAACAGTTTTCACTCTTTTGTAATGTCACAGTCACGAAATGGCGTGAAATTATAATACATTATTCGAAGACTATTTTCATTGATCATAAACACTCACTTTTCATTGAGCGTTATTCTGCTTTATAAGTCCTTTTTTTTCATCGATTGCTTTAGCAATTATAAGCACCATCGCATATTGTAGCCATGATTAAAGTATTTCGCTCACTTTAGTTACAGTTGATAATTTAGATTCGTATTTTTACAAATACTGGCGTATATTTACTTGATAAGTTGGATCTGGAGAAATACAAATAATTTGTAACTTAAACTTTGACATTTACAGATTCGTTTCACATTTTTAGTTTGTATTAAGCTTTGGCATTGCTTTTCATTTTTACTTTAAACAGACCACGAGAAAATTTCTATTGTAAAATTATAGATAATGTTTTATTGGTTCATATTTTCAATTCAAGGTGAAAAAAAATCAGTTTTTTGTTGGTTAAAAATCAAATTTTGGTAACAATTTCTGACAAATGCGGTAACTAACAGCATTATTTTTTTTATTTATTACTTAATTTAAGTGTATTTATTTCGTCAGAAGTATTTCGTGAACTTAAAAAAAACAAACATGAAATTTAATAAAACGTTTGTTAGTGAATTTATTAATTATTTTTTTCTAAGGAATATTTAAAAATTATACTTCTTTTAATTCATCAAATGTGTATTTATTGATGTAAATAAAAATGTAGCTGTAATACATGTTTATCAAATAACTTCGCTTTGCAAACAGAAAACACCGAAATAATATTAAATTAATTAAAAAGAGAAAGCGAATTAAGTATTTTGTATTAAATTTAAGTAATTCGAAATTGACTTCTAACAGGAAAATATTTGTGAAAGTTAAGACATTTTTCAACAACAAATATGTTATTAATTTGAATATTTTCTTGATTAAAGAGCAGATGACGCCTAGAATTACTGCTATAAAAATATTACCTTTCAGTATGGTTGATGTTATTCCATTAGAAATTTAAATTTAAAAAAAGATGAAATGTTTCACACATATTTTACCAATTATTTGTTTCTTCAGTAGAAATTTGTTTGTAATAGTTTATATGATGCATGATTTTCAGCGAACGACAGATGTCAAATTGAAGATGAATAAAAGCAAGTGAATATATAGAAATTTGAACTAAATGTTATATTTCCTAGTTTTGACTATATGTAAAAATGTATTGAATTTTTTTTTTTATTTTTTTAATTGAATTATTTAATTATTAAGAAAAAGTGTTTGAATTTTAAAATGCAGTGTTTTAAGAATGATTTTACTTTTAATCTCTTTCTTTTGTACTCTGAAAACACATACGTATGTTTTCATTAACAAAATTTATTTTGTCTTGTTGAATAAATTCTATTGTTTTAACGTCAATGAATGATAAACATTGTCATTTAATTTTTATAATTATTATTTGATATTAAAATAACCACTGTAATGTTTTCAAAATTTTGTTACGAGAAAAAACTTTCAAATTCTTGCTTTTTTATAAATCATATGCGAACGGTAAAAGAATCTATAATAATTCAAGTCTGTTTTAAATTTAAACTTGTTTGTTACTTTCGTAGAAAAAAAATATTAAAATTCTTACCAAAAACTTCTGTTAGTGAAAAATACTAAATCACTCTGGTTATTATAGAAAAAGGAAATAATTAACTGAGAAATTTCGAATGACGAGATTACATCGTGGTTACAGCTGATGCGACTTATAATAAAAGGAAAAAATACTTCGGTATTATTAAAACAGTGTCTCTTGCGAACATTTTCTTTCCTAAATACATTGAATCAAAGCTGAATACACAGAACTCACACATTCTTCTACCTTCCATTTCTTAATGGAAGAATTCCTTAAAATGATTAATCTATTTCAGACAAAGAATAATGCTGATATTTCAGAAATAAAAAAAATCACTGTATTTTATGAAAGTTCCATTTTCGAATTAAGAAATTGCTATCATACAGACACGTATTGAATGGATTATATTGTGTTAAATAATATCTTCATGCAGGTTGCTAATTAGATCAAATTTATTCTTTAATTGCTTCCCGATAAAAAACGATAAATGTTCAGATAATAACGAGGAAGTATAAAATTCCTTTTTTGGGTGTGTCATAAATTATTGAACATGTATCAAAAGTTGTCTTCTGTCATTCCTTTCGAAGGTAATCTTGTGTTACAATCAATGACAGTATTCGTATTGTTCAACAGCTGCGCCAGCATTCAACTCCATTAATTGATAAAGAAATGGGAAAAAAAATCGTTTGTTCAAAAAAAAAAAAAAATGCGTTCTACAATATCGTAATATATGAATTACTCTAAATAAGGATAATTAAATATGATTATTGTGTGAACAATGAAATACACTTAATTATTCAGGGTTTTACGCTGTTAAACCTTTATTGTAAGATATATTGGGGCTGATTTAATCAGAAGGTAAAGGCTTTAAGGTTTTTTTCACAACTAAAACCCTCTTTTATAGAATTGGTATGATTATAAAGTTAATATGGATTCATATGTGCATCTTAGTTTGTAATATCTTTTTCCAGTTTCACATTTCAGAAATTTTATCTGAGTTGTTTCAAAAATAACTCGGCTATCTTTCCTGTTATTTCAACCTATAGCCTCAGCCGCCTTTTTCTATTCATGTTTTATGTTGAGCATGCGTCCAGAATAATGATGAAGTCTCGCAGACTGTTTTCCGCCTTAGGAGAAAATTGTTTTTACAAACATAGAAAAACTTAGAAAAAAATGACCTTTATCAAGAAACAAATGGCCTTGGACATGACTTTGGATATGTTTAATTTTTTTAAGAAGTATGTCAAACGATGTAAATTGAGAAGCAAGTATATTAGTTCAAATATGCTACAAAAATCACAATCAGTTATATATATCTATAAATAAGTCTAAAATATCACGAACATATTTTTAAGCATTTTGTTTTCGTAAATGACGTAGTATATGTAGATTTGCACTTCCTTTTTTGAATACAAGATGAATATTATTTATTATTAAGTATTTATCTTTTAATTATTCTAATAATTAACTAATATTAACAATTAATATGAATTTTTTTTACAAAAAATGGGAAATGATATATTTTTTTTTATTAAGATATGAGATATTTTTTGTACGAGTATTGATCTTAGAATGTGAATATTTTAGTGTAAATCAGAAAAGAAATAAACAATGAACAAATAAGAGATACAGACCAGTACATTTGTACAAACGTCTTCAAAGGAATACGTGCTTAAAATTATGTTTGAAAACCAGCTTGGAAAAATAATTTTTTTTATTATATATTCTAAGATTCGTATTTCCCCAAAGTATGCATTTTCTTATGTAAATTTTTTAATAAATATTTTAATGTCTATTGCAATTGAGTTTCATGGAAAAAAGGAACACAAAAAAATGAACACAAAAAATGTGTAATTAAATTGCACATGTGGTATATCTCTCTCTCTGTAAAAGAAGTTTTTCTTTATGCTGTAATTCAGGGGTGCCATGCTCGCGGGCCGTATGTGACCTACAACGAGCATTTTTGCGGACCATCCACTATATTGAAACACAATAATATTTTATAAAATATCAAAATTTTATCCCGAAATAGGAAAGATAGTAGCAAAGAAGATATGTCAAGTGTCAGAACGTAAATATTAAATTTTTCTTGTTCCTTTATATATGTTCATTATTCGAAAAAATCTGTTTCTGTGAATATTGATTTTCTTTGTGGCCCACCTTAAATTAAATCTTATTTATTTGGCCCAAGTTAGCCCTTGAGTTTGACACTTTGCTGTAATTCATTTATTTATACATAAGATATAGTTATTAAAACTGAATTGTAAAAAATTGATTTTAACTGATGAGGAGTACCAAAAACGAAATTTGTGAAAAAAAGAACAAATATGATGAAAGTGTACGAAAGACAGAAATTTTTAAAGAAGAGATTAGTTGAAAATTAGAACTATATAATACATGTAAACTTTAGTTTTACAATTTGAGCAATGAATATGAACAGTTGTATAATTTGTAAAATGGAGGTTGGTGGACAGGCGCAACCCCTAGTCTTAATAAAAATTCTTTAGTTTATTTCTAACTGAAAGATATAATTAACTATAAATTGTTTTCTATATCATGATTAGTAACATTTATTCAGTCACAAATTAAACTTATTTTTCAACTTTCAAATTTAAAAACAAGTTTTAAATTTTCCATTCAGAGCCAATTTAATTTTCGTTTATAAATTTATTTCAATATTAATGATCATGACATTTCTCTTATGTGTAGAATGTCCCAAAATAAAAAGAATGCAGTTATTCCAGCATTCAGTTATCATCAATGCATAACTTAAGTATTAAATAAATTATCATGTACTAGTTATGTATTCGTGAAAGATAAATCCTTTTTGGAGATTTACAACTATTGTTATTGCATTTAATTTTCCTTGGAATTACCCTCGCTTGCTTTGTTTTAAAAAAAATACCTCCCATCATGAAATAACTACACGAACAATGATGATTAAGTAAATTTGCAGACGTTTATTTAACTTTTACTATTTTTAAATTCGTCACGAAGAGTATTATGACATAAAACATTCTGTATAAACCACTGAGTTCTTTTTCGAATTTAAAAGCCCCTTTTTTTCGTCACATAAGTAAGAGGAAACTATAAAATTGCATTGTACCCAACAGATTGCTATTCTTTTTAAAAAATTTCGCAGAACTATGTTGAATGATAAAGAATTGAATGTGATTGGTTCAATGGAAGATAATTCCTTGTTCCGTCCAGCTGTTCGAGAGGAACTGAAGCTAACAACGCAATTGGTCAATTGCACTTGCATTTCATACATGTTTCTTTTTAAAAATGTTTTTCCTCAACACGTGTTCTCAAAATTTTTTCATTACAAAATGATGAAGAACGTGGCAAGAAAATTTCTGGACCAAATATTCTCTTAGACTGGACCAAATATTTTCTTAGACTTTGTAGAAATATAGGGATTTAAAAATATATAGGAATCTAGAGTGCCTACGAACGCATAGGGCTGTTATTTATGGTTACACGTACATCGGTTGAAATTTACATGAACATTAAAATTTTGGAATTAAGGTAGATTTAAGAGTTTTTAAAGTACTCAGAAGTGAGAAATTCTATTAATTAATAAGTACAATATCAAAGATTTTATCTAGAGTAATTAAAAAGAAAACAAATTATTATTTTCTTACAATTTTTTTTTCAAATATTTTATAAAAAAATATATTGAATGGGCTTTTGAAAGAATAATTTTTTTGCATTGGATTTATATTACAGACAATTAAATTTTTTTATTAACGTATTTCAAGATTTTTCGTCGTGTATGACTTTTTTAAATATTATGAAAAAATATTTAAATCAAAATAATTTTTATGTACTTATTTCTTTATTGATATTTTGTTAAATCTAATTGTAAGTTATTTGTTGTCTAATATAGACACATTCCTTTGAAATTCCTTTTTTGTGTCGACTCCGGTGGCTTAGAGATAGTGTGACAGGTCTATCCGCGTTCCTTCAACTAATCCTTTAGGGGAATATTCGGTCTTTAAAAATTATTATTCTATTGTAAACCTTCCCCCGAAGAAGATGCGAGTATGTAAATTAAGACTTGTATATAAAGATTAAACTTCCAAGTTAGGGGAGAGAGGTTAGACTGCTAATGGATGGCAGTGATTGATTGAATGTGAAGTGAGGTGTGAATACTTCGTAGCTGATTAGTATAATATTAAAGATTGGCGATTTGTCAACTAGTAATTAAATTAGATTAGGTCACTTGGAATTAGAAGATATATTTCTTGGACGTAAGTGGTCCTTTTTATTAAGACTTCTCGGTATCTCGTCTACCTCGCTATTGCTTTCCATACTTAGTATTTGAGTGCATCTCTTAACTTGGTTAACAGAAGTTGTGTTGTCGCTCATTACTGTGAATAAGTAGTAGCTATTTTGAATATGGCTAATCTTCTTTCCGACTCTCTTAATGGGTGTCACGTGGTGACAATTACAGTAGCGTGCCCGTTTCGAAAGCCTGAGGTTGCGGGTTCGAGTCGATAGACTTCCTGGTTGCGAAAATCGTGGGCACACATGTCATATGATTGTGTGGTATGTAAAAGATCCCTTGAGTAACAATCTGACTCAAGAACTCTCGGCAAAATTAAATCGTGGTAAAATTCAGCATAAGATGAGAGCTTGAATTAAATTTTTTTCAAGTGTCCAAATTTGGTAGCCAGATCCTCCGGTGTCTCCACTGAAATAGATCTCACATTTGGGACTTGCCGTGTCTGCTAATATGTTGCCTATTGGGGAAATAATTATATACGATCTACTCATGGAACTTGAGACATTAGAAATGGAACGTGATAAACCTGACACTTTCCAATCAAGAAACTTATCATATCTACTGTCATTTTGTTAACGTTAATAATCACTTTTTTATGTATGCTTTATTTTCTTATGTAATTTACGACTCTTAAAACGGATTGAAAATTAATATTCGTTTTTTAATTCTTAATAATATTCGTTCACATGTTATAATTTTATAACTTGGGAAAATTCTTGGCCACATTACAAAAGTATCTATTTAATGTATTTTTTTTTCTAAACTTACAGCTGTCAAAAATGAACGATATATAAATCAAATATAAAAATGAAATGTAGCATACCATATTTCGCCGAAAAATAATAACTTTCAAAAGTTTGTTGTCTTTAATGAGAAAATGTATGCTAAAATATTTTATCATTAAATATTCTACAAATGACCAGGACGCAACAAAATTACCCTTCTTTATGTTCTAGACATGGATTCGAGTAGTAAATTTATAATGAACCACGTGAAGAATATTAAATTATACAGCCCTAAAACAAATGGATTAGTATCAAACCACCGTCATTACGGTTTGTAATATTTATAAGACCCCATATTCTGTAGCTTTATAATGATACTTATAAAATATATGATAGTGGCAGTTTTTCTAACAAATTATTCAATTTTTCAGAAATTAAAAAAAAAAAAAAATGGCCGCACCTAATGTACAGAGCTAGAATTTCTTCGTGCTTGCATTGCAACGAAAGGAGAGAGAGAGGGAGGGAATGAATTGATTTTGCTTTTTTTTCATATAAATACACATTGCTGTTTATTTCGCTTGTTCTCTAACGTTACAGATTGCTTATCTTTTAAAAATAGCACCATTTTAATAAACTCGACTTACTTTTACTCTGATATGCACAATGCATCAACACGTTTTGCTTGAATAGTTTTCAGTTGTTTCTTAATTAAAAGGTTATTAGTAAATCCTTTCATTTGTTTTAATCGCATTAACTTATCAACAACTGTGCAATACTTATATCATTTTTTTCTTCAAAAGATTTTTAATTACTAGAATTAAAACGAATTAAGCTGAAATAAGTGAGAGCGAATAAAGTACTAACACTATTCCATTGTACGTTTGCAAACCTAACAGACTTTCTATGAATTGTTTAACTTATTGATTTAACAAAAGTGTGTCAGTAAGTGAAAGATTTGTTTTATTTCCTTGTAAGAATGGTATATTTAAATTGAGGTATTTATCCTTAACTGAAATACACAAAAATAAAACTGAAAAATATTTTACATGTAGTACCTTTTATTACATTTAAAAAAATCTGTTTAGCCATTATCAAATGATATAAATAGTTTAATTACTAAGAAATTGTTTTTCTTTCCTGTATTTTAAATGTTTTATTATAATAACTCCACAAAAATGCAAAAGAAATAGTTCAAGGAAAATAAAAATAAGAGTAACATATAGTGAAAGTAATGTGGAAATGTATATATATATATATATATACTGCCATTATATTATCACTTCAAAAGCAAAGAATATGCAGAATCTATAAAAGAGCTAGCTGAATGTGGTTTGTATGCAAACGATTTTAAATAACCCAAAATTCGGTCAGAATGTTTTGTTCTTGGAATATTTAAAGGTAGATAATTAGAAAATGATGTTTTATTTTTCACAAACCGTTAATTGCTCTATAGATTTTTAAAGAAGCTTATCTCGTTGTAAAAACACGATTGTGTGAGGATTTCACAAAATTAAAACAATTTTGAGAAAGAATACATTTTGCAGTTTTTGACGGAACAACTGGAATTAAGCATTGTAAAAATAATAAAAATGTATGGCAACAGATAAATAAGATGACAGTGGAATTTATGTAATATTTCGAAGCTTTTATAGCTTAATGATAAAAATATTTTTACGAAAAAACAACATAAAATTCTGATGCATGATCGCACAATTGCACCAAAATAAATTTTCAGTTCAATTAAAAAATCGATAAAAAAAGTCTTAACACATGTTCACGAACAAGTAAGAGTACATATTAGGCTTAGGTGTTAAGAATAACCTTCGAAATTATAGCACGATGATCTGTATTCATTTTTGATGTTTATCACCTATAAAATCAGCTGAGTGGAAGAGAGGACGCGCGTGTGTGCATATTAACTTTCTACCGTTTGATCGGAGGTTTTTCCAAGTGTAACCAGACACTTGGGATACAAAAGCGTTGTTCTGATTCATTCTTATTCCCGGTACTGGATTTATCACATTGGCGTGAATATCGTATTTGAAAGGGAAATGAATAAATCATCGACATTCATATTTTTCTATTTAGAGCTACCGCATTTGAATATTTGATCTGGTTAGTGATATCTTAAAAATTTTCCTTTTCTTATGTGTTTGGAATAATCAATAGGGAAAGTTATGCAGTGGACCACAAAAGTGTTCGTACACTTAACGATTTCCAATACAATTTAATGTTTTCGAATGATAAAAATTAATACATCGGAATCGTAATTTTTTTTGATATCTGCAAATTGTTCAGAATGGAATAACATAATCAATTTTTAAAACATATTGTAACTATTATTTTGAAAAATTATAATCAAAAAACACAAAATAACGCCCCAGAAGTTTCGAACACTTAGAAAAAATCTCAACATAGCTTTAAATATTGTATTTCCTTCTAAATATAGTACTTAATAAGATATCTTTTTGCGTTCCTAACAACTTTGAAACGTCTTGGTATAAATTTAATCAGTTTTTTATAATTTCTGTATCGATGTTTCTCCATTCTTCTGTTATTATTGTTACTACTTCACATTCTGTTTTAATATGTTATGTTTCCTTTTTTTAAAATCAAATTCTCACCAAGTATACTAGACATAAATCAAATGATTTAGTAGGTGTTTTCAGAATTTGGGGACAGTTATAGACACCAGTGGTGTACATTGAGAACAGTGCACTTGGCGTCATTATCTCGTGAAAAAATGAAGTCGTCTCTAATATCCAAATTTTGGGCGGATAATTTAAATATTCTTTAAATATTTAAATAAGGTTAATGATCCATAATACCATAAAAAAAAATACCAAATTTCCTAATCTTGAAGCCGATTTACGCCCCCATTCAAGAACATTTCCATCTCCGTGCAATGTATATGAAACAATAAAAAATATTGTTTCATGATAATGATATATAAGAAAATGAAAATATTTGGAAAAAAAATCAGAGTTTGTTGTTGTTAATAAATATGTGGGGTCGAACTGGAATAATTAAGTAAAAAATGAAATTTAAATCGTAACGTTTCTAGAATGATAAATACACATTAAAAATTCATGATGAATAGTTTTTTGATATTTTAAAATTATGTTTAGTTAAAACTTGAATTTTATTTGTGATATGTTTTGTTATTAAATATTTAAAGCATAATTATCCAAAGTGGTACTATGTTTTCTAAAGGACATCATTAATTTAGCATAATTCGAAGTGTCTTGTCAATGGCAATATTTCGAATGAATAATAATAAATATTTCGAATGAATATAAGAAAATAATTTTTTTCCGAACTGAAGGACTTTTTCCTTTAAAAATCTCAATACTCAAAAGTTGTTAAATTTTGCAAAAATTTTTTTAACAATTAATCAGTCATGTTGAATTTAATACTGACTAATTTTATTTCATTTTTAGTACTATTTTAATGTGTTAGCAAATGAAAAGTTAGACAATTATCATATTTTAAAATGTACATTTATTATTATTTTTTTTTATAAAGGTGAGATTTCCACGATTTTAATTCGTATTAAAAATACTCCCTTCGCAAGCAATTACCTTACTCTTGGTTATTAATATCTTAAAATGCATGCGAAAAAATCCAAAAAAGTATTTAATTTTAAAGTTCCGATTCCAATTACTTAAATTTCTTTTACGTTTTTAGAATTTTAAATATTTTAGCCTAAAATCATTAAAATATTTTAGCCTAAAATCATTAAAATATTAGCCTAAAATCACTTAAATAAAATTCATTAATGCTTTCATATATTGTTACTTTTATAACTAATCCCCATAATATTTCATTCCTGTAAAATGTAAGTAAATAATTATTAATTTATTTTAGATATTAAATTTTCTGTGCATTTATATGTAAAATAAACACTTTATACCGAATTATTATATATTCTTTAATTTTTATTCCTTAGCGAATAATTTTTTAAGGTTATGCAGCACTTTCTTTAAGTAAACAATGTTAGAATATCCTTTTCAGCTAGATAACCAAGCTCTTTATAAATTAATTTCGTTCAGTAAATTAATCATAAACATTACATTTACTTTTAAAATAAGTTTTTTCATGGATTTTCCGTGTCATTTTGCATTATTCAAAGAAATGTTATAATCTTTATACAGCTATCCTCTGTTCTTGGAAACTGGATTCTTTATTAGTGTTATCGGACCCATGATTGTGACAAACAAAATTATGCAACTGAAAAGTTATCTTCAGAAATATTTTTTGTTTTGCCATTTCATCATCAAAGTTCAAATAACATGTAGTAACATTTCAGGAAAATTTGACTTTAAACAATATGTTGTTAAAAACTGAGGTCATTCGAGGGCAAACTTTATCATTTTTGAGGAAGTTAAAATGGCTGCTAAGTTAAGGAACTGCAAATGAAAATAATTTTTCTCATTGGAAGCTATAAAAATGTTTAAATAATGGAGATTATTGAAGTTTGGTAATTTTTTATATTAATATCACAAAAAATTCCCATCATTATGAAATCGAAGATTACAACAGGTATGAAACAATTGATTTATCTGAGTATTTATAACGTTATCCAGCCGATAACCATTCTTTTGAATTTGTAGTGTATCTTTTATTACTCGTTAAAAACATTCGAAATAAAAAATAAGGAAATAAAATTTCTTTATTATGTAAAGAGGTCCTCCTTTCAACTTAAAGTAACTCTTATTTATTTTTTACAGTGTTTTACTTTTTAATATCAATCATATTTTATAAGTTTTTCTGGGAATGGTTAAATATATAAAAATAATTTGTAATTTTTATTGTTTATTTTTTAAAATTTTATTCTTAGTTATTAAAGTTTTAGTATGGATATCTCCATATATTTAAGTTACTTACGTAAATAAAGGGTTGTTACAGGCTATCAAGAAAATACCTGTATACGCTGCTTCAATAATATTATTTGATGCTTGAGCAGTCTTAGTCTTAAAATACTTAGGTTACTAGTTTATGTAGTGTCGTAAGAACACATTAAAAAATTCTTTTATTCTTAAACTAAACAAAACAGCTGTATGATGATGCCTTCGTGTTTAAAAACATATTTATCAGTGCAAAAAGTTTTGATTCACCGAATTCTAAAGAAAACTCGTTACCAGTGATAAATTTATCTTACCAATTCTTCTACAGAAAGAACAGTTGTGAATCATGTTATCTAGCACCGAATGTAAAAATAACTCCATTATACTTAGGATTTGCCACTGTTATGTAAAAGATTTTTTTTTTTAAAA
This sequence comes from Trichonephila inaurata madagascariensis, assembly GCA_019973955.1. Classification (NCBI taxonomy): domain Eukaryota; kingdom Metazoa; phylum Arthropoda; class Arachnida; order Araneae; family Nephilidae; genus Trichonephila; species Trichonephila inaurata. Next base: position 395,415 of record BMAV01007923.1, read on the forward strand.
AGAAACTTAACTGTTTTCTCTCTTTCTCTCTCTCTTTTTTTTCTGAAAAAAGAAAAATCAATGAAAGTAAAATGAAGAATATCAATTTGAATGTATCATTTAAAAGAAAACTGCAAATATAAAACTGGCTTTATTTGTTGAAGAAATTCGAGATTCTTTTTAATTTGTCTGGTATCAAATTAAAATTTAATTCAACTATTTGGGTTTCAGTTATAAATTACTGTTTTTGACATGTTTGTTAAACTTTCTAAGAAAGCAAGATGAATGTAAAAGCTTTGGAAGTACATTCTGTACTCAAAGTACAAAAGTGCTTTTTATATGCCAATATAGATGTTAGTAGAAACTGAATAATTTTCGAAATGAAAAAAAAAATAATACATATTTCTTATATGCTGATAATGTATTTAACAAACTTTATACAGAAGATTTAATACTATTCATATTATTCCCAAAGAAAGACTTATGTATTCGAATTTCACGAACTATTTTATTTCAAAGTAACTCTAGTTTTTTAAACGTGAAATATAAAAATAACAGGCTGCTTCCGATACAAATACATTTTTTAATGCATATTTTTATCTCTCATTGATAATTCTACTTCGTAAATTAGTTTCACATAATTTAAATCTTTTGAAAATAATTTTCGTTTGCTGGTTAATCGTTGCTTATAATAAAATGTCTATGTTCCATAGTAAAAAATAAATGTAAATTTTTGCAAAGAAAATTTGTGGTAAATTCTCCTTGTTATATTCGAATTTCTAGAAAATATACTGAAAATTCTTAATTAAGAGTAAGTATTCAGTATTAAAATATTCAGTACTCAAATAAAAATAATACACGTTATGACATCATCTTCTTGAAAAAAATTAGATGACACACCAATCGAAAATTTGAATGCATCAATGCAGAAACCCACTCACGATTTTTTGTGTTTCAAAACACCTTGACCTTTACAAGGCAAACTACGTTGTTCTGAGTAAGGCCAAAATTCTAACTCACGAGAAAGAACATACATATAAAATAAATAAAAGAAACCTAAAACGGAACTAACAGTGGTCGAACTTCACATTTATCCACTTGTCGCGTTCACCGAACTTAACTCGGGATCATTTGAAAACTTCCCTATTTTTGCCACTCGTCCTTCAACTTACCCTCTCTCTTCCGACTTAATATTAGGTTTTACTTTTTTCCCTATTGTTTTGTTTTATTTCTTTATCTTTTGGCAATTTGTGTTCTTTTACGGCATGCCTTCTGGAAAAGCCAGTTTCTCTTCGAGCTTCTCTTGGGTAGGAAAGGTAGTTATTTAACCCATTATATTTCTGTTTGACGTTTCCCTTTGAGGAATTGTTTGATTTTCTTCGAGTAAAGGGCAAGGACTTCTGGACCGAACGATTAGCACGGAAAAAGTAATGAGTGTCAACCGCTGTCAGGTTATTAAGTAAGTGACCGATATTCTGAAGTCTTTCCGGTTTGTGTTGTTTATTCGCTAATTGTTTTTGTAAATTAGAATACTTGTTGAACGGGTGGATCCTTGTAGTAACGGAAGCTGTAATTCATTGGAATGCGTTCTTGCATTTTTTTTTATTTCGAGGTGTATCTATTTCGTTGCCTTATATAAATTTTAAAATTTATTTTCCTTGAATACAATCTTGAGAATGGCAGTTTAAGTGATGCTATAAAGAATTCTTACTTGTTGAATTTTATTCTTAGGTTTTTTTGTTTTTTTTTAGTTCAGTATTATGATAGATTTTTTTTTAAACATAAAACTACTAATAAACTTAAAAAGTATAATAAATGTTCGAACGTGAAGTCTAGTGCTTGTGTAAAAAGCATGAAAGCTGGCACAATTCCAACCAAATTTACCGTAAAACCCGGCGTATAACGCGCACCTATACTTTCACAAGCTTAACTTTTTGGTAGATTTGCCGTATAACGCACACCCCTTTTTTACGAAGGAACCTACAATGTATATGTGCAATTTTAGTATGTTTTGAAGTCATTTATTTAAGGTATTATCCCAGAATTTTGAAAAAATGGTATATTTGTAGATGTCTATTAGGTATGTCATTTCTTTTAAAGAAACAGTATTGTCATCTATATAGCAATCTAATCTTTCTTTATTCATATCTTTCTTTTTATTTTTAAGTTATCATTTTTATACCCGGCGTATAACGCGCACCCGTAAATTTAGATAATATTTTTTGTGTTAAAAGTGGGCGTTATACGCCAGATTTTACGGTACATCATTCAAAATATGTTAACGGAATATATTATTGTCGGAATATCTAATCGTTTGGTGACATTTTTCTCATTTGGCTAAAATGGCTGTTGGGAATTGCTCTTGGAATGTAAAATGTTTGTTATGTTGTATTATAAGTTATCGAATTTTTATGCCTTAAAAAACTTTATTACTTGTAGCTGCTCAGTTTTATGTTCATACAGCATGTTAAATGTGAATAATTTTATTTCACGAAGGACTTATTGTTTGTTTTAAATTTCATGAATAAAGGAATATTTTGATTATGTTATTTTCATAATTAATATTTATTTATTTTCTCATTATGTTATTCATAAGTATAATTTACATAAATGGAATAATATATATTAAAATTTTCATTCATTTAAAATTATTTAAACGGAAATAATGGGTATTTTCTAAGAAAATCATGTTGAAATAGTAAAACAATTGATATTTCAAAATTATAAATAACGAGATAGCATAAATTTTTATTTTTTGTATTCTGATTACATTTCTTTGGTAGAAAAAATGTAATATTAATTATTATATTATTCATTACTATTGTTACAACTTATTAATCTTAACTTAATTATACCATTTTTGAAAATTAGTGTTCAATATTTAAATGAGCTATTTTTGATGAAGTGATTCCTAAAAATAAGTTCATTTTATATGAACAGCTGCTAAATAATTTTGACCTTTCCTTTCTTTCAATTTTTTTTTGTTTGAAATTCATATTCTATAAATTCTTGTCATATTTTATAAAGTAAATTACTTATTAATTGGCTCATTATTAAAAATTGGAAAATGAAAATTTACGAAACTGCTAAAAGAAGTCATGGAATCAGAAAAACTATTTCTCACGAAAAGTTAACAGCCAGTAACAACAGAAAATAAAATTTCTAGAGCTCATTTAATGGTTGAATCGGCTTACCAAAATACTAAAATAGCACGAATTTTTTTTTTAAAAAAAATTTCATACATATAGTAGAATTATTTTAAACTTGATTTCTTAAATTTAAAAAGAAAGCGTTTCTCACACAAAGTGTTAAGAAGTTTATTCTACTTAAAAATATTACATATTCTTTCTTTCATTTTTTTTATTTATATTTGAAAAATTGCACACATCAGATTGTGTTCGTCTTCATTATGTTTTATATGTAAAAAAAAGTTCGCAATGGTATTGTGGAATAAACGTTTCACAATTGCAAATGTCTTTTGAATGTTAGAATTCTGTTTTCTTTTATTCACCCTAACAGCGAGTCATTTATTTATTTATTTTTATCTCACTTCATTGTTTGGTATTTCTGAATAATTTTGTTGCGAAAAATTACTTGTTGAATAAGATTACCTGGATAAAGTCTTTTGCTTCGAATGCAAATACTTACCTAAAGGCGTGACCTCCAAAGTTAGATTGAATTGGCTCCATTGCGTATCTGAGTGCTCCTCTTCACTTCAATTCTATCATTTTAACTTGTGTGTGATAAGCATAAAAAAGCGCTGTAGGCATGTAGCTTATCAGATGGAGTCTGTAAATTCATTTATTCTCCTGTTCGCAAGTATGCTCAAGGTGAATTTCATACAGATTCTGAATTGATATAATCGTTGTTTTTGGAACTTTTGGTTCCATTATGAGATTTCTGACATGCGCTTAGGCTTAAGTTATTATTCTTTGAGAAAAGGAATGCTTCTCTATTTTTTATTATTTTATTTTGAAAAATATCAGAATCCGTTTTTATAGCATTATAAGGAAATAGATATATGTGTTAAATCTTAAAATTTCGTCTTTTTTATTCATAGCCATAATCAATTGGAAGCCGAATATTTAAAATGTGTCAGAGTTTGCTTTAAAGCAACAGTGTTCCATTTACAAATTCTATTTTATTCCAATTTTTTTTGAATAACTTAGTAAGTACTAAGTAATAAAAATACAATGTATACGCTTTTCACAAAATGATTACGTAGAATGTAGTTCATCGCACTGTGTTGAAAATTTATTTATGTATAATAACGAATTAACTCTAAGGATTAATTGAGTTAACTTTTTTATAGCAGACGATTTTCTCTAGTTTTATTTTTTTTAAAAAAATATTAAATAAGTACTTTGACAGAGTTTTACTAAGCAAAAATGGATCATTATTTTATGCATTTTAATTATTATGTTACCAAAAAATATTATTTTATTTAAATTGGTTATATATAATGTTACAGTTCATTTAATAAGAATGTATCAGAGAAAAATCATTACTTATATATTTCTTTTCATGATTGGATTAATTTTGGTACACTAATCTTATGAAATTTAAAAAATTTCTATCGAAACCTCAAGTGGTATTTGTTTTTTTTTAAAAAAAATTTCGCTACGAATTAACAATTTTTCTTGAAGGAAAATTTTTATTTAAGAGAAAAGTACAAAATATGTATGTGGAAGTTTGAAATCTGAGGAAAACATAAAATAATTCTTCTGTCATTTTGAAAAAATGTTCATATAAAATAATAAAGGTTAAATATTAAATTAATTAGTTTAATTATTTGAATAAATTAGTTTGAATAAAAAAGACCTTAAAATAAATTTATAGTATATTAGGGTATACTATTTTATCGTAGGAATTTACTGTGATTTCTACCGATTAGAAATTTTTTTTCTCGTAATTTGATTACAAATTAAATATAAGTGAAGATTTATTTTCAGGACTTACGATGAAAGCTCGAACTAGGAGAATTTCGCGTTTTATACTGTGCTGTTTGTTATTTGGAAAAAAAAAAAAATCGTTTGAAAATGCTGATTTTGTAACTTTTCTTTTCCGGAACAAAGTCATATCTTTCTCTGTTGTACGTTCGGAGGCTTAATTAATTTCGAATGATAGGTAAAAATCTTATGCTTTTGATTTGAAATCGGTGATAGTAATCAGGCTTTAGGCTAAATATAACAATAACAACAATATATCAGCCCACAAACGTTTAAAAACTTAAAAAAAGACAACGGTATTAGAAAAGTTTTCTCCAAAGGAAAAATATCAGAAGGTGGCACATAGTGATATCTCTCAATATAAAGTTACAAAATCGGATAATTCCCTAGAAGGTAGTAATATCTTGGAAGCTTAGTGTATATATTAAAAGAAAGTGTCCATATATTTTACTAAATACTGTTTCATACTTGTGGAACTCATTTGATAAATGCTGGAAGAGGCCTTGCTATAGCACACTAAGCAAGGGCGTAGCTACGTCGTATCAATGATACGGGTCCTCCAAGCTTCAGTGGTCCCAAAATGTATCTGCAAAAAAAGTAAAATGTTACAGGGCCCCCAAAAAGGACCACCGAGGAATTTTTATACAAGGCCCACTCAGGACAAGCTACGCTAGTGACACTAAGTTATATATTTTATACTTTATTGTATATTCATTATTATACATTCTATAATAATTAATTTCCCAAAATCTCGTGGTTTTAATCAGCGGCAATTCTCTGCATTCTTATATGAATCTTATGTGAATTATTCACAATTAATCTTATATGCACTTGTATACTGATCTGCCATTCTATACCGAGATACGTTGACTATCCTGCTCTCAGTTTTTTAAGCGATTCTGGGATTTAAAAGTAAGAATATACCAGTTCTTAATCAGTACAAATCAAGATACAATCCGGTTTTGGACACAAGTTTGCAAGGCTTATCTTTCATGGTCGATAGGGTCAAGCGAAAATCTTCATTGTTTCTACAATTGCACATCTGAGTTTTATACAAATTTAAACATGGTGCAAAAATAGTTTAAACTATTCCTGTCAAAATAATTATAGCAAAATGGTTTCTTTAATTATTATTGACATCATTATTTTGCACATGCAAAAAGTTGGAAAAAGTAAGACCAACATCAATTTTAAAGAGCATATATTGTTTTATTGATTTTCTACGGACTGTAGTGAATTAGCTTTTAAAAATAGTTATATATATGCAAAGTTCAAGAGTACAAGTCTTTCGTCTGCACTGACTAATTAAACGCGAGCCCTTAGATCATAGAATCGAATACACCTATCTTGTATGCACTAAGAATAGGGCGTGTTTTTTCACTGATGAGTCAAGATTCAGAACATAAAGTGATTTTTAGCGAATCTTCATCTGCAGAGAACATGGAGTTCACTGTGATCCCTTCTACGTCAGGAACCATGTTGTGCAGTCGGACATCATTGCACGTCTTTGATGCAAGTAGTGTCATCGCGTCCTACTTGAAGTTTTTTCGGGTTACTTCATGCCCGGAACTCCTTTTTTATGGTCAATAATGCGAGGCCACACAGAGATCATATTGGTGATAATTCTCTTGAAGTTATGCAACTAAGAACTAATATATATAACTCCCACTCTCACTCCTCCCATAGTAAAAAGTTTTTGAGACAAATTTAGTTACAATAAACCCATTTTTGATGTGTAACATCTTTCCTCTCGGTTGCTGGATATTTATGGGAGTGATTTCCTGAAAAGGGACGGATGTGTATAACAGGATGTGACGTAAGCGCGCGCTACTTGATTTGACCAATGAGAGTGCGTGGCTGTGTCTTTTCGCTACCCTCGCATGGGGGTCAAACTCTAGTAGCCATCAAGTACTCGAGCGCTGGACTCTTAATCCGTTAGTCACGATATTGGGAGACATAAGGGAGGCAGAATGCTTATTTGAAAATGAACAAACAGTGATTTCGGTGGTCGTATACATTTCTTCGAATCAAACGGTTAAAAAAAGATTTCCTGCATTTTGTACTTTTACCATATAATAAAGGTGGTTCTGCTCTTTTAAAAAAATTATCACTCGCTTCCCCTGATTTGGAGTGGTGATTTTAACTTTAAATTCAGTTTGCCAAAAGCTGAGCCGCTCATAGCTTTTATGAATGATGAACTCAAGCTCGAAATGAACACAAATCAAAATGTTTCGACTGCTAACAGTGGTACTGTTATTGAAGCTGTTTTTCAACGGTTTTTAAATACTTTGAAATCCCAAGTATATGTGTCATATTTTAGTTATCATAAGTCTGTTGTCTCCACTCTTCCCCAAATTGAACAAGAATAATTATTTTTCATAAAATAATGCATTACTCCTTTTGTTAATTAAATACAATTTTCATTAAATACATAATTATTCCATAGAAAATTATTTCCAATCATACCCGCGCGCGCGAGAGAGAGAGAGAGAGATTTTTTTTTCATACTTTTTTCAGGAAAAAAGTTAACATTGCGTATTTACCACGATAACATGTCAGATGTTACACATCATATGCGACTACTGTAAGACTCGTTACTTTTTTTCTCTAGTTGTCATAGATTATGTGTTTGTGATCTTAATTTTACATACCCATTTAAAAAAAACATTTATGTGGTTTAAGGTATCCGACGACGCGTTCGAAACTGTTATTATGCAAAAGCCTATAAATGGATAATTTTTATGATATTTGGTGCCACTTAGATTAGAATACATGTATAAAGTTATTTTAAGAATATTATTACAGTGCAACATTTTTGAAAAAAATGAACATCGAATTACCTATTTTCAAAACATTCTCCTTTTATGGAAAATGCTTCTATAATAATAAATGTTTTGCCTGTGTATAGCTCAGTCTTCTATACAGAGCATGAACTAAGATTTTTGAAATATATAACTTAGAAGTGGATTTATCCATATTTTAATACAACAGATTGAGAAATTTTAAGAAAAAAAAACTCACCAATAATTATTTTAATTGGTAGTAACTGAAAATAATTGAATTTTTCAAATATCCTAGTTCAGGCCCTCTGGAGAAACCTTTGCTTTACATAAGCAAAATATTATTATTATAGAAGCATTTTTCATCAAAAGAGAATTTTTTGAAAACAGGTAATTCTGAGTTCTTTTTTTGCCAAAATATTGCATTTAAATAATTTTGTATTCTAATAATATTCTTAAAATAATTTTATACATATATTCTAATGCAAGTGACACTAAATATCATGAAAATTATCCATTTATACGCATTTTAAATCAGGGTTTCGCGAACGTAGTCGGATATCTTAAATTTAAAAGTGCAAAAAAGGGATTGAATCTCTACAAACATGTGCGATTAAAACAAAGCTTTCAAATGTAAGTTAACTCACAGTTAAAATGAAAATTTAACGCACTTTTAGACATACAAAGCGAACAAAATAATTTTAGGTGATATCGCAGCATTTAAAAATTATCCAGAAAAAATATTAACTTTCAGAAAGAAATTTGAAACAAAATTCGCAGATTTTAAATTTTTGAAAAATAAGTTTTCTTTACTTTATTCAGTTTATTCAGTAGAAATAGAATGGCTGTGGCCTAGTGGTAATGGTTACGAATTCGTGACTTGTGTTGTCAAGTTGCGGTTTTTTATGTCTTGCTCCCGCCATTGAAGACTCTCCGTGTAGCGGGGCTGAGTCACTTTAAATCTATTAAGCCTCAAAGTCCTTACGCTGGTGTGGTATGGAAGTTTGGAGCAGCGGTAACCTACTGGTCAAGGTAACGGACTCGTGGCCGGCGTGTCATGAGTTCGAGCCCAGTACCGCTGAAGACCCGTCTTGTAGGATAGCGATTCACGTTAAATCTGTCGAGAGCTCAAAAGTCCTCTTGTTGGTGTGGTGTGGTAGTTAGGAGAGGGGGTTCCAGCTCAGGTGTCGTCGTCGTCACTAGACCGAGGTTCAAAATTACGAGGTCCGTCGCTAATAGCCCATGCGTAACATCAAAAAGCGACATTAATAAAATAAAAAAAAATTATAGTTTAAAAAAACTGAAAAACACCCTTTTATAGTTAATCGAACTGAGTTTCTAAGTCTTTTAGTCGCCTTTCTAGTCTTTTCTAAGTTTCTTTTAGTCGTCAAATCTGGAAATGGTATCTGAAATCAGTGACCAGATGCGGGATGGGATTTGAAAATGGGAAATCGTTGATCTTGAGGATCCTGATCAGGACAATGGAACAAAATTATTAAATTATTGTATTGTCGTCAGTCCTGGACAAGTGAGCAAAATTTCGAATTGATCTGATTTTTTTAAAGTGGGTAAAAATTGAGTTCAAAGATTCCGTTACATACAAGTGAAGCTTATAAAAGGGTGTTAAAAACCAAACCAATACATAATGAGAAACAAATGGAGGCAATCAAGATACAGTGAAAATAAAAGGGCATAATAAAAGGCAAAATTGAATGAAATTGACATAATACAATTTTTAAAAATATTTACCTGTCAGGAGAGAAAACATTTGAAAATTTGCATACGGTAGATCGTCGCTTATCCGAATCAATTGGGACCGGACACTATGCGAATATTGAAAATCATCACATGCGGGAAACGTGCTTGAAGAAAAAGAAAAATAGGTGCAAAATGTTGCAATTTTACCTTTAATGTGAAAAATAAACAATTGTTTTTCGCTGTACCATTGTACACCTTCGTTGTTTCGCTGCAAGGTCTCTGATTCTCTTGAGCAGCAGTAGTTGAGTAGGACAACACTTTGTTGTTCGTACCACACTCCATAGCCATCTCTAACGCAGAAAACGCTCCAGCATTTGATGAACCCTTGCTACTTTCGTTGTTGTCCTCGTCTTCATCCGTTTCATCGTCGACAGGATCGGATTCTGCTTGCACGGAAGTCACAATCTCGTCATCATTTAGCATTTGAAACCCACTGAGTCTTCTGCATCGATTGCCATCCAGGTTTCTATATCTTCATCGCATTCTTGAAACCCTGGGATCGGACAGTCGGTAATCTCAACCCTGTGGTCGTATAGTCTTTTTCGCCTTCTAAATTGACAAAAGTTGACAAAAAAAACTAGTTCGGATATTTGACGTTCGGATAAACGACGTTCTACTTCATGGGATAATTTTTGTTTGAGAATACTTATCAGTGTGAGCACTTATTTTCACTTTTGGATGGAAAGAAGTCTAGAATTATTTCACTTTAGAAAGGAATGTCTGATCAGATCTAGAGTTATTGACAAAAATCTTGGGTCAATTTTTAAAGTAATCACTTCGAACGAAATTTCTCCCAAGTAGAAAAGTAGGTAACAGAGAGGAAATGTCAAATGTCAGAGAAAAAAACAAGCAAACTTGAAATTATTTTGGTTCTTGTTTTTCCCCCAACATATTCTTCGAAATAAAGTTTTTTTTTTTCGCACCAAATTATTTTTATAGTTCGTCTAGTGACCCACTTAAACCTTGTTGATTTGGCCACTATCGGCCCTGAGTTTAACACCCTTATTTTCAATATATTAAAGCATGGACTGTCATTATTTGGAAAGTATTTACAAAATGAAAAGCATACGAAAATATTTCTATAAATAAATACAAATATTGATTTCTCGCGCGAAATCAGCCAAAAATGAATAAGAGCTGAAATTTATTCGTGAAAATAAAAATACGCATAGATAAAATCATTAATAAAAATTAAAGCTTTTTTTTAATCGTTAGTTAACAATGTGATATTTTAAAAGTGACTCTTAAAATATTTTAAATTTGCAGTCTCTGATTTATTTTTTAATCTTTTTACTACTTTCTGAACTCAAGGGTTTTTAATTAAAAAGACTCATTTTTTGGAAGGAACTGTATTTGTACTTTGAAAGGTCAAATACAATCTTTAGATATTTACCGCGTGATGAAACAAGTCTGATATTTTTTTAAAAAAAGAATGTGTGAAGGGATTTCTATTCACATATATTTCATTATTATTTTTTCTTCTACAGTGATGCAAAATATGTATTACAAATCTTAAAAATTTTATTTAATTAATATCACTTTCGATAAAATACCGTTTCGTTGTTTTATTTCCGACGTAATTGAAGTGCTTATTCATAGTTACATTAACAGTTTTTTTGTGGGATATGGAGTAACAAAGGCTATTATACCCTAAAAGACTAATGAAGAATTTACAAATTAGTAGATATCAAAGAGAGAGAGAGAGTGTGTGTGTATCTATTTTTCTGAACAAAAAATCTTAATTGTTGTGATCTATTTGACATAGTTTTCTCCAATAGTGCTTATTCATATAAAAAAACATAACTCCTTTTTTTTTGACCGAGTGATTACGGTCGCGAACTTGTAGTTGACTTTGTCAAATCGTGGGTTGGAAACCTAAAATGAAAAAGCAGCACGTCAAATCTGATGAGACTCTAAGTCAGGGATAGCCAATCCGTGGCACGGTGAAGTTGTAATAGTGGCACGCGAAGACTTAATAAAAAATTGAAAAGATAAACATTTTTTTTCCTACAATTTTTTTTACAATTGTACTGAAATGCGGTTGTTCGACCAATTAAAAAAACCCCTCAAAAATTTATTTTAAATGCACTTAAATGAGTTAGAATAGAAATTTATCGTGTTGAGAATGCACCTGCATTATTGTGTGAGCTGGCTTTCCAAAGCTTTTTCCACTCGCGAGATTTTGAGGGAGCGTAGTTTAAAATATCTGGAAGAAAACACCGAACCGCGTCCAGTGAGTGCTTGCTGTTCTAGAATGAAGATTGGCTGTGGGATTTAGCTTTTCTTACCGATATTATGGGATACTAAAATTTTAGTTTAAGATTACGGAGAAAAGATCGTATTTTTTTCTAGCCTAGTTGGGGTCATATATCTTCATACGAGAACAAACTTTTTTTGTCGCTGTTTTGGGGAAAGAAAATTATATATATAGCCTACTTCATAATAATACAGGAACTATCTACGGATGTTAATAATGTTCCAAGCTATTGTAGATTTAAAAATTTAATATCCATTTTTGCAGGATTCTTCTATTGCTGGGTTTGATGATTTTCAAGGTTATAAAAAAAATGTTGATCTTTACACAAATCTTTTTCCAATTTCCCTGCGAAGCGTTAATTGTTATCCACAACAAAATCCAGATCGAAATTATTGATCTACAGAGAAAATTTAAAACTTACATTGAATTTTGGAAACTTGTACTCACAAGCAATTTTTCAAATTTGCACGATTTGGCTGTCAGATATTATTGTAGGTTTTAATCAATATACCTTTGTGAACAAATATTTACTATTAGGGACATAACAAAATCAAAATATCGTTCAAAATTAACTGAACTGATTAACAATAAAACCTAAGTTTGTACTTTGTCTATCTTGTTTGTTATTTGCCTTGTATTTGTGTGTTTGTGGTCTAAATCATTATATTATTTCAATATTTCCACACACACACATACCACTTAAACTTGCATTAAAATTGTGTTCTTTGATTAAAAATTACATAATAAGCCAAGAAGTAACATTTTTTCACTTTTCTATTTGTTCAAAAAGTTGAAAATGGCACGCATATAGTTATTTTTTATCTAATAGTGGCACTCTTCCTAAAATGGTTGGCCACTCCTGCTGTAAGTGTTCTGGTGTGGCAGTTCAAAGAGGGGAGGGGGCAGCTCAGGTGTCAACCTTGTCATTTATTTGACTGTGGTTCAAAATTACGAGGACCGTCGCCAATACCCCCCGCGTTGCTTTGCAGTGCAAAATCAAATCGATCGATTGAAAGGTCATGATTGCTACGCAAGGAGTAATATCTCTTTTGATATTTATTATTACCAAATGCTTAGACAAATTGATTTATTTGTATAATTAGACTTGGTTATGTTTTAATTTGACTTAATTTTAACTTCCTTAGAAAGGTACAAAACCAATTATTTGTCGTCGACTCTTGATTTCGAATTACAGTCATATTAAGAGAAGCTAACCGGCAATTTGGAATTTAACTTTCCAATTCTCCAAACTAATCAACCCGAAGATTAATTCGCCCGTCGTATTTAACGCGTAGTAATATGATAATTTGTCAAATGAGAGAGAGAGAGAGAGAAAATTGAAACTAAAAAGACACACTATCCTGGTAACTTATTTTGTATGTTTCCTTTTTATTATATTAAATTTACTTTATTTAATGTTTTTCATAATTATAAAACTATTTTTATGTGTTAGATACCCCGTAAAATTTGGTGTATAACGCGCACTTTTAACACAAAAAATAAGATCAAAATTTACGGGTGCGCTTTAGACGTCGGGTATAAAAATGATAGCTGCAAAAATACAAAACATAGATGAGTATTAAAAAATTAGACTTCTACTGGAGTGTCAAAAAGTTCCCGGAATAGGTTCCCGGAATATTACCAAGTATTAAAATTTTTTATAAATAGTGATTAGATGTGCACTAAAAATTGCACTAGAACTTGATAATTAAGGGGGCTATAATAGTCAAGAAGTATTCTTTTTAGTCTATAAATTCCAGATGACTGTGTGTTTTCTTTATTAGTGCTGCCAACCCTCAAAACAGATATTTCTCCTCCAACGAAAACCTGTATGAATGTAGGGGATCATTCCGGCAACTTTTTGACTCTAGCAGTATATGTACCGAAAAATACTGTTTATTTAAAAGAAGCGACGTTCCTAATGAACTTAAAGGGTTATAATTCTAGAAGTATACTATTTTTTTTCAAAAGCCTGGGATAATACCTCGAATAAATGACTTCAAAACACAAGAGCATTGCAAAAGTACATTTCAGGTTTCTTAGTAAAAAAGGGGTGCTCGTGATACGGCGAATATACGGAAAAATTAAAAAAAAAAAATGTAGCTTGAAAGTATGAGTGTGCGTTACACATACAGGGTGGTCCCGAATTCATGGTACAAACTTTAAGGGTAGATACTGGATATTGTGTGTGTAACAATCATTTATTGTATAGGAATGTATGGACGCAAGTGATGCAGTGAGGTGCAAACAGGGGAAATAAAAGAAAAGAGTGATTGAGTTATCGGTAGGCTGTGTTGCTGGTAGGAGGCAGCAGATGTCTAGCTGCCGTTCAACATGAGGCATCTTAGTAGGAGAAAGCGCCATTCACAATTATGCTGACGTCCACGATGGGAGACTTTACGTATGCCGAAAATGCAGATATGCATTATATGTACCACCGTGCAAATGGTAACGGCAGAGCTGCGCTATGAATGTATCACGCTCAGTTTCCTGATCGACGAAAACTGGATCACAGAATTTTTCAGCAGTTACATCGTCAACTTCTTGAAACACGTTCGTTCCACGTTGCCAGACATGACGCTGATCGACGAAGAGCTGTACGCAGACTAAGCTTTGAAGAATGCATCTTGAACGTTGTGGCTGATAGACCAGAGTCAAGAGCTGTTACTCATCACTTAAATGTGAGTCATCAGATCATTTGGAGAGTGTTAAACGAACATCGCTTACACCTCTTCCTTTTTCGGAGAGTATAAGATTTGAAACCGGCAGACTATCTTGTCCGACTGCCAGTGAGTGGTGTGGCCACGGTAGCCGAGTGGTATAGGTATCGGACTGTTGCTTACCTTGTCACGAGTTCGAGCCCAATAACACTAAAGATCCGCCGTGTAGGGCAGCGATGCACGTTAAATCTGTCGAGAGCTGAAACGTCCTCCCGTTGGTGTGGTGTGGTAGTTAAGAGAGGGGAGTGTCAGCTCAGGTGTCGTCCACGTCACTTGACCATGGTTCAAAATTACGTGGTCCGTTGCCAAAAGCCCTCGTGTAGCTAAACAGTGCGACGTTAATAATCAATCAATCAGCCAGTGAGTGGTACAGCAATGTGCTCTGCAGCTGGACTTCATAGCTCATGTGCTAAACAGTTATGAACAATTGTTGTAAACATTAAACTTGTCAACGACGCTTTCGATAAACACTTTGTCCTTCCTTGCATCTCTTATTTTTTGTGTTTGTGCCTCTCCGCGTCACTTGCGCCCATACACTCCTATACAATAAAGGATTGTTACAATGTCCTCTACCTACCCTTAAAGTTTGTACCATGAATTAGGGACCTGCCTGTATACGCAGGTTTTTACGGTATGTGTTTCCTATACATTTTGTATAACTCGAGAAAAAATTCTCCACGTTCCTGATTCTATTCCAATATATTTTTTCCAGATGTGTTATATTAATGAATATAAGTTTTATTTCAACCCTCCTACTCATCAGTTACCATACATTTTCAAATACTGTTTCATTATACTGTTTTAAAAACTATTTTCTTTTTTATATTTATATTAGTTGTGATGAATATTTAGTTCCAAATTTATTGGGAAATAATTGCGGATAATGCTCACTAATTATATCTCATTATTTGATTAATTTTATAATCATCGTTATAAATTAATAAAATAACCGGTGTGAGATTTTAAAAATAAGAGTTTTGTGATATTAATAAAATTATACGAACAATATTTTGTAGTTTTTCCATTTTGAAATCAATAAAACTACACTAACGAGAGATAATCCTTCTCAATTATCTATAGCAGAAATAATTAAGAAGGATTATATTATTTCACACACGAAATTTTGTTTTGAATTAAAAATTACTCGGTAATCTCATGAATACTGATTTGTAGTGAAATTCCTGGATATCTCCTGAAAATTTTCTTTTTTAACCAAAATTTACGTATCAATACGTAAGACACAATATATTATTTTTTTTTTGCAGTACTAACCTAATAATAAATCTAATTGTAAGGAAATAATTAGTTAAATCAGCATTTAAAATTAGGAAAATCATTACACCGAAGAGGGTATTTTCAATAATCGATACTCCTTTTTAGGACAGAAAGAAGGAAACTTTGCTCTTTCGGGTTGGTTTGCGCAACTGGTTCTTGCAGTTTGGTCAAAAAGCTGCGGGATGAACTGGATAATATCTTAAATGCTATCTTAATATAGGTGGTAGAAACGTTTAATGAAGGTGAATGCACCGACGAAAGTAATTTGAAGAAATGTATGTCTATTTAAAGGAAAGTTCATAACGCAAGATTCTTTGTTTTTGATGGAATTCTTTTATTCGTGGATGCCTGCAGTAATGCCTTCAAGGCTTCCATCTACACTATGTTCATAAATTTGAAAATACAATAGTAATTCTATTAATTTTTTTTTAAAATCATCTTTCTCAATCTAGATTAGTGTGTTTACCCATAAGCCATAAATTTTACACTTGGCATAATAATAACACATAAGGGTTTTTGTCATTTCCATTTTTTTGTTCCAATTTTAGAAGTATTTATATCGCACTTAAAATTCGAGAAACAATTGTTAAAATAACAATAAATTTATTTCAAAAATAGGATATAAAAAGCAAGTTATAAAAAAGTAATTTACTTCTTTTCTTAGCTTTTTGGATCCACGTTCTAACATTTTAAAAGTTAGAAAAAAAAAAAGTTCACTGGATTGATATAAGTTTGCAAATTTCAAAGTGAATTAAAAGAGAGACGGTGTTATAATTTTTCGTACATCCATTATTTCGTTAATGGACAATGCGCATTAAATCTGTCAAAGCTCATTGTCCTCCCGTTGGTGTGATAGTTGAAGAGGGGGCTCCAGCTCTAGGTGTCGTCCTCTTTATTTGACCGTGGTTCAAAATTATAAAGTCCGTCACCAATAGCTTTTGCGTTACTTTATAGCGGGACGTTCATGTCTCTCTCACTCTTAGTTATATTTCAATCCGCTGTAAAAATTGGAAAAAAAAAATCCCGGTAAACATCTTATATATTATAAAATAACGAACTATACCTAAAAATATTTTTTGAAAGTTAGTTTCTACTTTTATATTTTGCTATTAATTCTTATTCCTTGAACTTATATTTTCCGTATTGTAGTTTTAATTTTTTTCAACTTTTGTAAGTTGTGGATTTTTATAGTTCTGCATTTTCTTAAAAAATATATACCGTAAAATCCGGCGTATAACGCGCACCGGTGTATAACACGCACCTATACTTTCAAGCTGAATTTTTTAATTTTTAGGTATATTCACCGTATATCGCGCACCCCCTTTTTTACGAAGAAATTTGAAATATCTGTATACATTGCTTTTATGTTTTAGTCATTTATTCGAGGTATTATCCCAGACTTTTAAAAAAATAGTATACTTCTAGAACTGCAACTTGTAGTAACTGGTGTTGATGGATGAAGGAAGGCATATGAGCTTGGATATGATATTACTCTTTCAACGAGAACTTCGTTGGGAGTAGTGTGTTTAATTCTATTTGCCAGAGAAATAATTTATGTCTATATTTTGAAGTTCAAATTAGTAGTCTTTTATCCTGGTGTATTTGGCAATGAAAAAAAAATCATATGATGGATTTAATGAGTTGCGTTAGAACCGTATAGGAAAATAAAAATAACTGAGTGAGCGGAATAAGGATGTTCAATATTTTCATCTTCTGAAATGGATGTAAATTTATTCAATTTTTAATATATTTTAATCATTGTGCAAAAATTAACACCATAAACTCTTTTAGTTCATAAGACAAGTCGTTTCTTTTAAATAAACAGTGTTTCGATGCATGTAGGAGTAAATTTTTTTTTTATGCTCATCTCTTTTGATATTTTTAAAGCCATCGTTTTTATACCCGGCGTATAACGCGCAACCTTTAGTTTCAGTCTTAATTTTTGTGTTCAAAGTGCGCGTTATACGCCGGATTTTACGGTATTTCTTTCATATTTATTGAAGCCCAAGATATCATATCTTTTTTTTAGTGTTTTAATTAGTTTTATTAAATTAATATATTTTTAACAACTTAAATTATCTCTATATGTTATTAATGAAGGTTCCTCTATACTCTTGAATTTCTAAATTTAATGCTGTTATATTTTTAATTTTACTTCTGACACATACATATTTCTTATTGTATTTATCTGATAATTATTACTTGTATTTCAAAGTGTTAAGAAATGTAAAGAACTTATCTTCTTAGTAATTCGTTTAGAAGTATTTAGATACATAAATAAAAATTAGAATAAGTATATAGATAGATGGAAAACCTTCCTTTTTTTGAGCATTTTTGCCTGATAAATATTCCTAGAATTTGAGAAAAGTAATTTAAAAACAATTTTTTGAATATTCATATATGTTGTAATAATACCTAGAATAATTAGATTTAAAACGAAAATAAGTTATGGAAGTCGTACATAAATGCATTCTTCAATTATAGCTAAACGACGAACGCATGCAAAATTTGAATTTTTTCTTTTAATTTCAAAAGTTTCTGTCACGCATGTTCGTGTGAATTCTCGTTTTAGACTATGAAAATATTTCAAGGATTTCTTCTATGGAAAACATAACACTTACAGCCTTGGTTTTATTTTGTTACTTTTTACGCAAGAGAATTTCTTTTATCACGCATGTAATAGATTATGAAGAGCATCAAAGGAAATTTTAAATTCCGATTGTAAATGAAATTGACACTCTATTGTAAATTTTTTAAATACAACCTTGTCTGTTTTGATTTGATAATTGCTTGTGTTTCATATACAGCCTTTGAAAAAAAATGAGGTACCATTGAAAGAGTGACTGTTTTTACTGAAGATAAATATGCATTAAGCACACACACACAGATAATGAAAGAATTGAAAATTCACAGCTATTATCTATATCAATGGCTTGTAATTGTACATTCAATGTCAAAACCAGTAACTGGTGATCAGAGGACAGATATTTTAGAGTGCCTGAAACTGATCTCCTACCATATACAATGTATGGTGTTTGATTGGCAAAAGTTTGGTGAGCTTGATGGCCAAGGAGTATGAATATCACGAAGATGATACAGAAATACTATTAACCTGTATCCGAGGTTATTACGTTCCATGAATGAAGCGGGATACATAATTTAACACTGTGCGGTGTCTCTCTATTGGCAGTTTTGATAATTGATTGCGAAACCACTCTACACGACTCTGCTAATGTTGTGATGTTACAGGAAGACGTCTTAAAGACCGCAGTAAGCGTAATACAGCCACAACCAAGCTCTGTGAGATAGTGGAAGGTGCCTAGGGTGGTATTGAAGAGGCCATAGTTCTTCGATAAAAGCTGGATAAGATATTGTTGGGAAGTTTGGGCTTGTTGCGTAATCATCCACGCATTCCTGCAATTGGGTCTTCTAGAACCTTTTGAACTTCCCTGGGCAGTGCCGGTATATCCATTGAGCGCTTGGGGCAGGTGCCCAGGGGCTAGGGGCCCCCCTGATAAGCTGGACGTAACCAGATTTTCTGGTAATAAATTTCGATACGCCAGTGCCAAGGGGGCAGGTAGAACTTATGCGCCCCGGACCCGAAATGAGCTTTAAATCAGTACTGTCCCTGGGCACAAAAAAAGAAACACACGCGCTCATTGTGCTTAGGACTTTTTTCTGTATGGTGTAGGTGACAGCCTATTGCTCGATATAAACCTGCCAGCTTCACGCATCCAAACTATGTGACTATATTCGAATTGTTGAATTGGTTAATTGGCAACGACGTAATTGGTTTATTGGTTATGTCTCTACAACTGCGATACAAGCTACGAGAAAAGGTAAATTGTTTATAAGTGTTTCCTGTTTTATTCAATGCCACTCAACAGTAAAAACACGCGTTATGGCAGAGCTTAATATCCATTGCTCTTAAAAATTTAATTGTTTGTACACTTGGTATATAAAGAAATTTGCTATCGAAATTTCAGGATCATAATTTTTAGGGGTGTGTTGGTATTTCTTTTTTGTTTACAAAAACAGTGTATTTAAAAGACTTTTATTCAACTTGTATAACTGTTGTAGAGAACTCTGTTCGCGCGTAATATAAAGTGATGTAAAATTATGAATATAATATTATGCTTTTACGTTTCTTTTTTAAATCAAACCCGTTACAGTTGTTAAGCTGCAATATAAGTTGGCACTCGAAAAAAATCGACAGCATCCATGTCGTAAGAATGTGCGGCAGGCAAAGGATTCCTTGAGTGTCTGGTTGGTTTGGGTATTCTCGGCAAAATTAAATTATTTGTTCGGTTTCGCGTCGTCAGAGTACTGGCGTCTTCCTTTGGGGAGGAAACTGGATGTCAAAATTACTTGTGGAGATTGGTATCTACCTATATGATGCCGCACTAAAAAGAGATACAAGCACCAGAGGATTGTACTAGGTCTACAGTGGTGAAATACCAATACGCAGCCTCATTAGAAATAAAAAAAATTACTGTACTTTTGAAATGGTTCTGTTAAATTTCTCTCTCTCTTTCCTTTTTGAATGGCAAATCTTGTATAAATCTTCTACAGGCTGTAAAAAATGTTAAAATATATATGAAGTATTATATGTTATAAACAGGTAATGTGCTCTTAAGGTATCCGACTACGTTCAGAACCGTGATTTTGCAAAAGCGTATAAATGGATAGTATTTATGATATTTAGTGTCACTTAGATTAGAAAATGTACATAAAATTATTTTAAGAATAGTATTACAAGAAAAAATTATTTAAGTACAATATTTTGACAAAAAAATGAACATAGAATGACCCATTATCAAAATAGTCTCCTTTTGTGAAAAATGCTTCTATTATAATAATATTTTGCGTATATATAGCTCAGACCTCCCTACAGAGGCTCAACTAGAATTTTTGAAATATATAACTTAGAAGTGGGTTTAACCATGCTTCACGACAACAGAGGGGAGAAATGTTAAGAAAAAAACGCCGATCATTATTTCAATGGGTTGTAACTGAAAATAATGTGAAATTTTCAAAAACCATAGTTCAGCTTCTGTACAGAGGTCTGAGCTATATACAGGCAAAATATTATTATAATAGAATCATTTTTCACAAAAGGAGAACATTTTGAAAAATGGTTATTCTAAGTTAATATATTGCTGAAATATTGTACTTAAATAAATTTTTTTGTCAAAATGTCCTTATATAAAACCATTTTATACATGTATTCTAATCTAAGTGAGACTAAATATCATGAGACACAATTATCCATTTATGCGCTTTGTTTTAAATCACGGTTCTGAACGTAGTCGGATACCTTAAGTCTCTTAAATTTTTGTATGTATGTGGGAATCCAACCGAAATCTTCCAAAAAGATTGGATTCTTCAGATGGCGGGGTTTTTATGGCGTGGTGTCTAGGGGTTTTTAGGGTGTGTTAGTTAATTTTGAAATAAAGTAGACAACATAGTTCAAGAAAGAAACTAGTTGAAAACTAAACAATTTATTAAGAATTATAGGGGAGTATTTACATGGGGAATATTTCAAAAGAATAGGAAAGTTAGATAAGCATATTTCGGAAGAATAGGGAAGTTAGATCACATTACTTTAAGGGAGGCAATTGAGATTAAATAAAATTCATTATGGTGCTAATAAGACTTACCGCCTGGCGCAGACGAATGATAGAACTCGTTATGGTACTATTAAGATTTACCGCCTGGCGCGGACGAAAGTGCGCTGACGCGCGAAACACGACTTCTCTCGACGAAGGTTAGTGGGCCTCTGGAGAAAAAGGTTCATGTCGGCGTTTTTAAAAAGGACGCTAGGTGGCGTTGATGTGGAATACTGTTTTGATTAGAATTGCCGACCACGGTAAATGTGATATGATCTAACTTCTTACAAATGGAATATCCTACATGTATTGTAGAATAATGACATATTATAACCATAACCTCTCACATTCGTACTAGTTAAAGTTATGGAATTTAGTAGTTAAAGATATAGTTTGTTTAATGAGAAAGGGGAATATGACGAATGTTATACAAATTAGTTTCGATTATTTATTTACCAAAGCAATTCTGAGATAAATTTGCATAAAAAGCTTTGGATAAAAAAATATCACATATTTTAAGTTTATTTGAAAAAGCCAATGACATAAATTTATTCGAGCATGAACAATGTTGTATAATAAAAATAATCACATTCTTGCGTAAATGAAATTCTCAATAGCTTCTTTTCTGTCTTTTCAGAATTGACCCCGTAGTGTTAACGAAAGCGGAAGCAACAGAAATATTAGGAAGAGATGGCCAAAGACCCGGCACTTACCTCCTGTACGAGGATGTCGAAAAGGAAAGAATATGTTTATCTTTCAGGTAACTCTCATGCATCTTATTGTGAATACTGTTTCTAAATTACGTATGATTAATTATTTTTTTTATAAATAATTATTAGGTAATAAGCATTTTTACGTTGAAAATGTTTGTAATAATCCAGGGGTAGGTAAATAGCGGACTGTGGAGCACACACGGCCCGCCAAGACAGTTAAAAAACAAAATAGACAGAAAATGTTCTCCATACTTGGGTCAACATATTTGTGAGCAAAGCTTTTCTTGTATGAAGCTCAACAAGAAAAAATATAGATGCAATTTGGTTTATATTAATTTGCAGGCTGTCATGTAAGAATCTCACTCCTAATTGTAAAAAAAGTTGTAAAAAAGTGTTGTAATGGTCGCCCCGTGACGTCCATTAGTGAGGGAGAGTCGAAAGGACGATTAGCCATATTCAAAACAACTTCAGTTTATTCTCAGATAAGAACAACAACACAAATTCAATTAACTAAGTTAAGAGATGCACCCAGATACCAAATATGGAAAGCAATAACGAGGTAAACAAGATACGAGAAGACTTTAAATAATAAGATTACTTACATCTAGGCAATATCTTCTAATTCTTAGCGACCTAATCTAATTTGATTCCTAATTGACAAATCATCAACTTTAATATTACAGTAATCAGCTAAGTATCCAAGCACGTTTAATCAATCACTGCTAGCCATTAGCAGTCTAACCCCTCTCTCCTTCTAACCTGAAAGTGTAATCTTTATATACAAGCCTTAATTTGCATACTCATATCTTCTTCTTCGGGGGAAGATTTATAATATAATAATTTTTCAAGACCCAATATTTCCCAAGAGGATTAGTATTTAAAGGAACGAGGATAGACCCGTTACAGTGTGATAAGGTACATTATAGGGTAGGTGTGTTAAAATGACTTTAAAACTAAATGTGCTTACAGCTATAGATGATATGAAAAATAAGCACAATAATTAAATTGTCCTTATTTTATTTAACTTATATTTATTAAATTTTATGGCACAATTTATACCTTTTCTGAGATGCAAAGTTAATTAATAAATGTAATCTTTTTAAATTGGTGCAGCCCTCCGGTATTCGCTGCTCTTACAATGTGGCCCCTCGAGACAAAATAATTGCCCGTCCTTGAAGTAATCTATGCTTAGCTTAAATATATTTTACACCATTGCTGCGATAGGGTATTGAATATGTGACATAACAATACAACTACGAAGGGGGAGGGGGTATGTACTGAAATGTTTGCCTTAGATGTTTCTTTGCATTTGTATTGGTGCACTTATTTTTGAAATTATTCTGTACAACTTTAAGTAGAATCGTATAATTTTATGTAATTACTACAAAGTTGTTATTATACTAAATGCGTTCCAGAGGAATACATAATTCTTTTGAATTGTTGATTTTAGAATGTTTGATTAATGTGGGCAATTAAATAATACAAATGTAATAAAAATATTAATAACTATATAGTATTAAGTTATGTATTATAAACGTGCCAGTTATTATATTGAATAAAAGATCTGAATATATATTACGTATATATTCCTTCCAGAAGAATTTTATAGTTATACCTCTGGTGTAAAAAATTCAAAATTAATTATTAAATGGATAGATAAATTATAAGTAGCCCGCAGCGATATAAGTTATTAAAAATTTAACATCTCACTCATACATGAATGATATCCAAAATTTTTCAGCTCTTCTTTTCACAGCTGTTGGGCAATTTCAATCTCATAAAAAAGTGTTTAATTGCGATTTAATTTTAAAGTATCATTATATATCCATTAAAAAAACTTATTTAACAATAATACCATGTCATATAGAAACCTTTCAACAAATTGATTAATAATAATGGATGCTTCTTTTGAAAAATTTTTCATTGTATCCTTATGATTTAGAGTCAAAAGATATGTTGTCAAACAGAAAATATTTCATACTTCTGGTCGCAAAAAATGTGCGCGTGTAAATGTTCACCAACGTTCTTATTCTTCTAGATGAGGAAGATCAACTCACTTATAAAAATTATATTTTGACTGATTGATTGACTGATTAATAACGTCGTAGTCAGAAGCTACATGATGGCTAATGGCGACGGATTTCGTACTTTTGACAGTGACAAGAACTATACCAGAATTGGTATCACAGTCTTCTAACTTCTACACCTTGCCAACGCGAGAACTTTGATCTTCGACAGATTTAACGCTCATCAGCCCCTCAACCAGGTGGTTTTTCAGTTACATCTGGACTCGAACCTACAATTCTACAAAAATAACATTTTTGTAGATTTCCAAAAAGAAAAATATAGAAAGCGGGTTCCCTTTATGATTTTATTTTGCTTTTTGTGTAAATTAACTGCAGAAAAATAAATGCCTAAAATTTTTTCTCGACTGCGTAAAAGTTGGTTTTTGATGAATATAGTGCAAAATTGTGAATAACTGCTTATATAAGAAAGCAACTCAAACTCGTCACAATGCCTTGCACCATTTCTTTACATAGCTAAATTCAAAATTAAAACAAGTTTTATGCTCTCAATTATAATTATTTAATCTGAGAAAAAAAAAGAAAGATTAATCCAATGATTCTAATCAAATCGCCTTAAAATGAAATTTAGAAAGATTGAAAAAGATTAAGAGCAATTCTGACTATTAAGATTCTTCTAATGACCAAAACTGGCAAAGAGTAGATCTAGAAAATATTTCTCAAACTTCCTGATATATGTATAATTCACACAATTTAGGTTAACCAAACAAAGTATTCTCGTGTCGTTAAATAAAACATACCTTATTAAATTAAATGTTGAATTTAAACTTTGAGATTTCATTATTAACAGCTATTTCGAATGTTATGAAGTAATATAGTAAGAAACGTTTTTAGAAAGAACACTTTCCCCCCTTTTTAAACAAAGACCATTAAAAGCCTTTTTGAATAATTTTTGCATTTTCGCTATGCAAATATGAATGAGAAAAATCCCTTTTTTAAGTAGATTTGTGTCTCGTTTTGGGATTTGATTCAAAGAAGTGAATTCACTGAATCGTATTAAATTACATTTAGATCAATTGCGTGATATTTATAAATTATTTTGAATGAATTTGTTTTCACTCCAGAAGAGCGCAGATTTGAGTTTTCTTTACTCGAAAGGAAATTTTGAAAAAAATAATTCTTGAGAAGTGATTCAGATTGTAAGAAAATAAGGGACAGTAATAAGTATAAGTAGAGCATTATTTAGTTCCAAAAGTCTGATAAGACTCTTTAAAATTAAGTGTGAATCGATAATAACATTAAAATCATGAATTAGTTATCTTAGTGCTTGTGAAGAGATTATTATTTTTTTTATTCACATTATTATTCGCATTACTAAAACTTTCAAAGAATATTTAAATGAATATTCTTTGAAAGATCATTTCAAATGTGAACTGCTGTTATTATTTTTTTTTTTTTTAACGAAACTAAATATTACAGAATTGTTAGATGATCACAATCTGCAGTAACCGAAATGCCGAAAAATTACTTTTACTATATTATTAGAGAGACAGCTTTTATTTATTTCACATAATGAATAATTTTGTGTTAATTATATACATGCCATAATCGTTCAATAGAGCTATCTTACTTGGTTCAGCATCCGAACTTACGCTGTAAGAGATTTCAACTTTTTTCATTTAAATTTTAAAAATAAATCACCAAAAAAAAGGAGTTTTTTTTGTTGTGAAGGTAAAAGAAGTGGTTAAGTATAGCAGAATTTGCATTCTATCTATTGTAATAAAATTAAGTATTTAAAAGTTGTCAGAACTTGATAATATTCAGCATAAATTATTTCCGTGTTATCTTTATGGGAGTTACGTGTTTAAAGACGGTGTTTACGCTCTTAAAACAATAATCATTGATACCATTCTAAGTGAATTATTTACCTTAATATGGGGAGAGTTGATTATATGGAGACGACACAGAGAAAGTGATTTCTTCCTCTTTGTTTGCAGGACGATTGAAGGCGAAGTTGTCCACTACTCCATTGTGAAATTAAACGATTTGTTCTACTTCAATGACTTTCCCTTTCCCTACCTCGAATCCATTGTTCTTTACTACAAGAAATACAAGTTCAAGGACACACGGCTTACCCAACAAGTAAGATTCACCTGCTTCGGTCTCTTCCTTTTGAAATTACCACATAATAACAATAATTGTTTTTGTTCTTTGTGAAAAGTTGTATTCTTTTTTGAAGTATAATTAGAATGAAAAACTGGCGTGCTAAACGAATAGGGCAGGAATTCATTCGAATAAATTTAAGAATATTCGTGATTGCCTCGTGTAGAACACGAAAACTTTAAATCGTACTTAAAGAAACTATTTTGATTAAATAAAATAATAGTGTGTAATAAAAATAGTTAATTGTTTTTGAAATTAGCGTTTTGTTAAAGAATTGTTGTTAAAACAATCTTAAACAATTTGACTGTATCCGTGATTGTAAAACTGATTACATTGAGAATTAAATTTAAATATAAGTTAATGCAGCTGGAAAAAAATCGGTTTTTTTTTCTTTTCAGAAGGGCTTCTTTCTAAATTGTTATTTAAGAATGGTGTATCATTAATTTGCATTTTTCCTTGTTAAGTGTAATTCAGAGATAATAAATTGAAATGAAAAAGGAAAATAATGCCACAGAGTTTTCTGAAATCTGACTTATTTTTCTTAGGAATATTTTTTAAAAAATAGTCGTGTAATCTCACTTGTTTTAATTGCTTCACGGCAGATGAAAATAGAAAATTAAAAAAAAGATTATGCCATTTGTGTCATTTTTTTTTCTAAATCTACATTTGGTTTCAAAGTTCAATTAAATATTTTAATTTTGAATAATTTAATTTATTTTATATTAATCTGGAAATTCAAACATCAAATCAAAATTAATTAGAAATATTTTAAAACTAGTTTTATTATCGTTTGTCTTTTTTCGAAAGTACAAATTTACTCATATTTTATCAATGGTAATAATTGCTTCTTTTAAAGATTTAAAATTTTATGATAAATAATGTAATTTCAGATATTTCTTCAAACTGTGAGAGAGAATTAAATTACTAAATTCACAAGCCAATGCTAATTTTTTCGCGATTGGTTCGAGTTGACTAAAATTATCTGATATTTTTTTTTATTATTTAAATATATTACTTATTATGATCGCTATCTGAAAATTTGAAATGTATCCACTGATTAGTGAAGTATCGATGGAATTAAAAGAACTTTTAACTTCGGTAGCTGTGTCACTTTTAGAAAAATTAAACGCTTAAATTTTGTAGTATTTTATGATTTCTAAGAAAGAAATTTAAATATTTTATTCTGGATGCAATGAATCAGCGGGAAAAATTTCATTGTCATTGTAACAAAAGCTAAACCAAGAAAATATCTTTTTTTTTAAAAAGAAACAAACCAAACTCATATTTCTTCATTTATCTTGACTTCCAACTCAACGCTCAAGAAGGTCACATACACTCACAACTAATATAACAGAAATACATTATCTATGGAAGATTTATGAGCTCATAAAGCAGGTTAGTGTTATAAATCATCAGAATTGCTAGTTGGATACTTTAGCCCAAAGTAAATCACTCATCGCCAAATTATTAATAACTTATGTCTTTACTTCCTAACAGGGTTAAAGATAAAGCATGTATGTGGTGTTGTATGTAATGTCAGTGCTGGATAGCGAGAAAAGATAGTACTATCTTCGAAAACTGAAGTTACGTGGTTTTTTTCAATATTAATTTTGTTTGAGATGACTTTTTGTGAGCAATTTTACAAAAATAACTTTCAAAATACAAAGTGGGGAAGCTGAGGCACTTGAACACAGGATCACCTATATATATATATATATATATATTTGAAATTTATTACTGCTTGAATGTGTGTGATATTTATACCAAAATGTGCATATTTCTACTCACTGTCGATTAAAAACATGTAGAAATAACGTTTTTTAGCCTCCGTAAAAAAACAGTATCCGTTCAACGAAACGTTTATTTGTCACTGTATAAAATTTTACGATAAGATTTATGTCTTGTTTTTAAATGCATAATTTTAAAATACAATTGGTAATTAAATTTATTTACGTTTCAGTTAAGTTTAAATAACTTGGACAATTAATGAACATAAGATGTTTGCGAATTGCTTTTACATTATTCATTTTTCTGATGTAGAACACTGAAATAAAAAAGTCAATTTTTGAGAATGAACTGAATTCCAAAAGAGTGAATATTTTTTTTGAAAGTTAAAAATATTTTAGTTTTGTTATTTTATACTTGGCAGTTAAAATCATGTATAAGAAGTTAAAATACCCGATTTGTGTAAATTAAGACATTTTCTCGTAGTTCTTTTGGTATAAATTTTCTTTCGATTTTTTTTCTAAATTAATTAATGTTAAATGTTATCCAAATCCCTTTTATGTTGTTATAAACATTAGAAAATTTTTATTTTATATTGCTTTTTTATTAAAAAATTCACAATGAATGTTAATTTAACTATAAAAATTGAAAAAAATAAAAAATATAATTAAAAAGGTTTTTAAACAAAAAGATTACACTTGATTTTATAATAACGAATTTATAAAAAAATTTTCTCATTAGTTTTTCTTCCATTTTTGATGTATTATGAAAAACACGTTACTAGAAAAGACTACGACATGTTTTGAAAATATGGTGGTGAATGGTTAAAAGCGGGAAATATTCCGCTTGGCGTCGGTTGTATCATTTTTGGCGACTTTATCACCTGCATCAGCGAAACGGAAAAGTACGCTGAGTTTTATTCATGTTATTTTCTAACAAGGGGAGGGCACGACTAAGGAAATTCATTTGGGATCGAGACTTGGTATAATAGTAGTACTCGTTTAGGGTGTTCACCCCTCAATGTAATTCCGTCGAATGGCCAGTCAATTCGGAGAAATCAGCCTTCGAAATTCATGCTAAGCTTTTATACAATTAAATTTTAATTTTCCGCAACGAGTTCGTAGCTTGATTGGTAAATCGTCTGCTTTCTATGCTGGAGGTTAGGGTTCGATTCAACGCGATCAACTTTTTTTCTTCAATTCATTTAATTATTCTTTTAAATTAAATAAATTTATTTATGAAAGGTTTATTAAATATTAAATGATATTTTTTGTAATTATTTTGTATTTTATAAAATAAAAAAAAATTAAAATATTAAACTTAAATTTTTTACAGGTAAAATTATTAAAAATTATTATTAATTAAAAACATTAAAAATAGTAATTAAATAAAAATATTTAAAATAATTATCAATAAAAATTATTAATAATTAAAATTAGTAAATTAATTATTATTTTTTAAAATTAACTAATCACTATTTATACTAATTAATTAACTAATCACTACTTATTATAATTAATTAATTATTATTAAGAATTAGTATTAATAAGAAATATTATTAATTTATTATTAAAATTATGATTTATTA
>BMAV01007923.1:426030-450648 GCA_019973955.1 Trichonephila inaurata madagascariensis
CCTAACCTCCAGTTAGAGGAGGGAAACCTGGGTTTCGCCGAAAACTTTATTCACCATCGCAAGTTAATAACTTAGCGCCGGCTCAGGTTGAAAAATCCTGACCCAGAGCTACAGCCGGGTTAGTTTTCACCGCACACGCGCAGTAAGCGATTTTTCGAGTGTTTACGTTTTCGTGCAAGTTTTGGAAGTAGTTTGAGTTAGGATAGATTTTTAGTTTACGATGAATACCATTCAGAAAGTTTCCACTGTACCTCAGTTAGATTTTTTAGAAAGACTGGAAACCAGAAAAGTCAGAAAAGTAGTTAAAAGAAGTAATTTGTTCGAGGAATTGGACGATTACGAGTTTCAGAGAAGATTCCGACTGACAAAAGAAAGTGTCGAAGAATTGACTCTGCTAATTGAAGATAAATTAGAGAGCAAAACACTACTTTTTTTGCTCATTTTCTTTTTTAAATTTAAATAACACTGACGGATCTGTTGTGATGTCCGCGGATTCACCACTCCGTCAGTGTCATTGTATTGCCGCGTTATTTCAATATACGCTTCATTTTTTTTTATGCTACTAACAGCATTTGTTTCCCGGCATTCTATTATGTGTAAGTGCGGCTTTATCAAAGCCAACACCAATTCTTTTTCATATTGCGTAAAATAAACTCTGTTGGCATTCATATTAAAAAGTTAGCGATACGCGAGGTAAAAAACAAGCTGGCATGAGGCGAATATAGAAAGCCGGAAGTCACGGGGTTTATTTCGACCAATGGGAATCGACCAGTAAGCGCAGGTTAAGAAACGCAGAGTAAAGTAACTGGAGGTTGAAAAACAGTGGTGAATTGAAGTTCTAACCTGGGGATAATTTTAACTTGATTGCCGGTTACTTAACTCCAAGTTTCATCGCTGGGTTAGGTTAGCGGTGAATACGGGCGTAATTATTCTCTAGTGTTGGCTATACATACATAATATAAACTGAAAAAATCTTTTTATAATTTGATATTTTTTCTGTACTTTTACAGGCTGTTCTAAGTCCTTACATCAAATCACAAAGGTCTAAAAGAATATCTGGATACCTGAAACTGGACACTGTCCGAGAATCTGAAAGAGATTCACATGTCTGATAAGTGTCGATGACGTAGGTGCTAGCAGCTGGACTTCTTTATTTCGACATGTTGCCATCTTCATCATTGTAGCATGTTTATTACCGCTTCTAAATTTCTTTTTGTTTGCGAGTGACATTTTTCCATAACATTCATATTTTATGTTGAATATATATGTATAGTATTTATCTAGAAATATATTTCTAAAATGTATGTTTTTCGTTTTTATGTTTTTTTTTCTCTTTTTAATATTGAATATATAAAGCCATACATGTTAACTATTTGATCTGTTTTATAGAATCTTGTACTTCCAAGCGATCTGAATGTTTTAAAATGTAAACGAAATGCTGTACATATTAAAATAAATTGTGTTTAAATCAGATTCTTCTTTCTTTAGTAATTGTGTAGCTTATCATTTTCCTCAAAACGTTCGAAAATTTAAACAACAAATATGATAATGAAATCCTTATAGTATTGTACAAAAACTAATTGACAAATATAGTTAATTATAAAAAAATAATAATTTTAAAAATTAAAGTCATTTTTAAATAAAAAAATTTATTTGTTTTACTTATTTATTTGTTTATTTCAATATTTGTTACGAAGAAAACTGATTATACCATTGAATTGCTACTTGCTAAAATATAAAATGACAATAAAAATTACTTTCGCGATACAACAATATTTTTTTAACAAATACGAGTTTTTTAATTAGCTTCTAAATTAAGAAAATTTCTGAAATTCTTTTTATAATCATCATAAACTATTACTTTTGGCTGAATTTTTAAACAGTATAAATACATAACTTATCAACTGATTTTTTAAAAAACTTTTTAATATTAAAATTTCGTCTTAATATCAAAAAACTAATCATAAAATTATCTCTAAAATGACATTAAGATAAAAAATAAGTTTTGGGTATAAATATCAGATTTTGAAGGGTTTTTAGTTATTATCCTGTAGCTCTTTACTGTGAAAAATTAAACTTATTTCTTTAATTTAGATTAGATTGCCATCTATTCCGTTCAATTCCGCCATAATTCCTATTTATGAATGGCGATTGCTATGTATCAGGTAGTGGTGTAACAGACACCTCCGCATCGCAGAGGGGCAGGGTTCTAGGGGGCCCCAAACCTGACTTTGTGGAGGGCCCCAAATGTTCTTCGTTCGCCACTGATATAAGGGGTGGGAAAATAGCGCCGCTCCGTGACAGTCAGAAAATCTACTTTGAATCGAGATTTCTTTACCGAGAGCGATCAAAGATTCCTCTTGTATTTTTCATTATTATTAAAACTTAATTCCTTTATTAAGAAAACAAAATACCTAAAAGTGTTTCTACAAAGAAATCATATGCAAAGTTTAAAGGATGAGGTCACAAGATCTTGCGGGTATTAATACAACTCCTGAAGAGCTACAACTTGAACTTATTGACTTTCAGTCAGATCACAATGGGAAGAAATTTTTTTATTCTATGTCATTGACTCTTACAAATCTTTGTCCACTGAAAAATTTCCATGTACGAAGAAATTTACGGGAAATTTTTCTTAAATTTTAGTCAACATATACGTGAGAGATATCAGTGAGGGCCATCATAACAAAGATAATTAATCTTCAGTTAATATCTTGGATTAAAGATGCATAAATATTTCCAAGTTATTTAAATGAATAAATTTCTTGTCGCGTAGTTGTCCGAGTCGTCTTGCTCGTGGATACGAGGGATCATCGTCTTTTTCATCGTATCATGGCGTCCTTTACTTCAAACGTCTAAAAACTGGCAGGCTCTCAAAACGCTGTGAGCGTCATCAGACATATTCAGAGCAAAACAGATAGATCTTGTGGCTTGGCAATAGCTGCCTGTACCACATATATTTGTCTGCAAAGTTTTTCTTGCATGAAGATCAGCAAGGGTAAATATCACTGGCGTACATAGTCCTGAGGGGGCCCTATATCAAAATTCCTTGGGGGTCCCTATCAGAGTTTCTTGACATTTTATGATTATATTCTTACACATAAGGAAGCCCCTGTAGCTTGGGGGCCCCGTATCATTGATACGGCGGTAGCTACGCCCCTGGTAAGTATCAATGCAAGTTGGTTGACATAAACTTGCAGGCTGTGGTGAGAATTTCAACAAGCCATATCACTCCTGATTTAACAAAATATGGGAGAAAAGTGAGACAATATGTGCAGTTGTCTCATTTAACTGATTCTGAAATTAAATTGTGACGGGGCTTTACGCGTGATTTTCTATTAACCCTTTTGGGAAATCTTCGGGGTCTGCAATTGAGTTATTTCACAGCCATCCCTCTCAAGAAGAAATCTTCATATGCAGATTAGATAGTATATATATAGTGGAAGTTATGTAATCGTAAAAAGTAGAAAAAGAAGCCGAGTTGCTGAAATCAGAGCTGATACGGTATGGATCGGAATTTAGACAGTGGTTATAGGACGGACTTTATCTATTAAAATAAATTAAGGAAGGCTTCTTAATATAATTTTGAGTAAAGTTAAGTTATTAGGATTTCATGCGCTTATTCACATAAGTTTTTGAACTATCGTTATATCACTCTAGATTTTCCCTCTATAGTTGGCTTGTCTTTGATTAGTATATTTGGTAATAATAAATTGGATTTCTCATAGCTAGCTTGGGTCATCAATCTTTACCCCCTACAGATTTAGGTCGAGTAGATGAAGAGATGGCTTCCCCAGGCGGGAGGCCATTACAAAATGGGCTTGCAGCTATAGATAGTATGGAATTAGCACAATAAATAAATTGAATAAAACTGTCACTTTTTTTTATTTAACTAATATTTATTGTTTTTTTTAATAATGAAGGCAATCATTTTAAAAAGGAGCGGGTCTCCGGTATCATCTGATCCCACAATGTGGCCCGCGGGCCAAAACAACTTGCCCACCCCTACTTTATATGAAAGAGAGAAAACCGTGAACACATCAAAAGCTTCTTATTTTTAAAATAATTAATATAACTTTCTTTTAAATCTATAAATGTGCTCATAATTTTATCATTATGGGAAAATTCCTTTTGTATTATAATCATAACATTTTAACAATGATTGTTAGATCTCTAGAATATCAATATACACAGTTAAAGAAATTATCTGCGACTATTATTGTATAAAGATTAGTTATAATTATGATTTTTATATAAATTATTTTATTTCATGAAAATGAATTTATGCACACAATGAATTTCTTAGAATTTAACATCATTAAGTATTCAAATTGGTATTTATTTAGCTCTGTAATAATTTTTTATTTAGAGAAATGAAATAAATTCATTGTTGCAAAAATTCATGTCATCATTCAATTAGAATTAATGAATGACCCCCTTTAAGTGATAAAATGAACAATTACTGTGGAACCTGTTTTTGTGCGTTAGATAGGGACCGCATAAAAATAACCACACACACACAAACAAAAAATTCGAAAATTTCATGAATTCTTGCATATAACAAACACATTCGTCGAAATACTACATTTTTTTTTTATGCGGAGGAGAGGGACCGCATAAAATAAGTAGCACTTAGAAAATACGCCAATCATTTACGAAATTTATGAGAAAGTACTTCCATGATAAAACAAAAAAATTACGCATGGAAACATTTGAAAAACATTTAGTTTCGCATTGTATACATGGAGTTTTCACACAAAATGTACATACATAATTCACTGCTACTGATTGTAATCCAAAGCACTCATCTTCTTGTGATGAATTAGTTCAAAATCGTTTTCGTCGCGCTTGAAGAGATATAATTTCAATTTATTAATTTTTTCGCACCATAAAGTAAGAGATAAGTTTTTGCGATGAACGTCGGTTGGTCAGTTGCTTGTAAATGTCACGATAACCAGATATGCGTGATCGAAGCTCTTTTTGAAATTTCATGCTCCTTTCGGAATTGGTATCTATTTTAAGAAAATGCTTTTCCAATTTGTTGGAAAGCTGTATCTCTGCATACATTTTATTCGTTCTCAAAGAATCCGGTTTTTCTTATTCGTCTACATAATCTATCAAATTATTAATAATGCCACAGGCATTTAAAGTTTCAATCTTCGTCTTCAATCAAGCGCGGGGTGTTGGCGCTTTGAGAGAAATCAACTGAACGTTCATTCTCAGGAGACTGTTTATAACAAATGAAGCGGGCGTCTTGAAGTTTATATATATACATTGCAGTGGCGTTACGTACACCCCCGCAAACCCTAGGCATGACTGACCGAGGGGGACCAAGGCATGACTGAGGCCTTGTACGTATTTACCTAATTTATAAAATGTTAAAGGTAAAACCTGACTTAGCAGGGGAGCGTACGCCACTGGTACATTGATAGAAAGCATTACAGTGGCGCTAAAGCCGTTGAAATTCATATACTGCATAAAAAACGATCGCGCAGAAAAAATCGCACAAAACAAATCGCATAAAAAAAGACCGCACAAAAACAGGTTCTACTATACTTATGAATTTTATGCGACTTTAAGAAAATATCTGAGAATATTAAACTATAAATTATTTCATAGAAGATCTGAAAATGCTAACATAATTTAATTAGTGAAGATAATTATTAGATTTTAATATGTGATTACTGTTACAAAATAAATTTACAAGCTAAACTTACAAAATAATGGAAGTTTTAATAACTTAAATTTACAAATAAATAATGTCTTTTATATATTTTGCACCAATGTATTGTTTATTGAAAACTTCTTTCCATAAATGGATATCTTATGAATGGCCGAATCTGTTAAGTGGGATAAATTCTTTATACAGTCTATTGAACTCGATGATTAATGATAGTGAAGAATTTATGTGGATAAACTACTTAAATTAGATCAAAATTCAATCCTCGTGTGTGAATTCTAAATTTCCGTAGTACATATTTGTTTACAGAACAAGCACATCCATCGTAATATAAATATATACGTACATGCGGGAATATAATTTCACTTGGTATAGTTAATTGGTTTTCTCCAAAGTACTGCACTAAGTGAAACATTTTATGCGAAAATTAGTAATTTGTTCTGATCAATTATGTTAAAACAAAAATATTTGTATAGACACTTAAAATTAATGAGAAGTAATAAAAGGGTGAAAATTAAAATAATGGTACATTTTTATTGCGATGCCAGTTCAGGTGTCGTCCTCGTTACTTGACCGAGGCTCAAAATTACGAGGTCCGTCACTGATAGCCCTCATGTTGCTTTATGGTGCGATGTTAATATCACGCTCTCTCGCTCCCACTTTTATTGCTTAATGTTTGCAAAATGAAAAAGAAAAGCATTATTTTTCAACTAGAAAATAAGTCAACGTCTTTTGCACCATTTTTTCACCTTTCTTTTTATCGTTCATCAAGCGACAACACACACACACAATTTTCTTCTATAATTTTTGTCTTGTTCAAATTACTTTTTTTAATTTGGTTCATTTTCTTCTATTAATTCACATGTTTTTCCAATTGCATTCAATAACTCTGCATTAAAGTTGTTCAACGTAAAGTTTTTTTCCCCGCATTTTTTTTCAATTATCCTTTTTTTTTATAATCTCGTTGTTCTGTGTAAATACAAGATTCATCATCAAGAAGCTGAGAGTCCGTTTGAATATACTCTATGACCAGTGGCGTAGCGTACACTCCTGCTATCTCCGTATCTCGGGGGGCAGGATTCTACGGGGCACAAAGCCTGACTGCAATCCATTGTAAGATTCTGCTTGAGGCGTAAAACCTGACTTTACAGGAAGGCCCTAATATTCTACATTATGCCACTGTCTATGACATATCGTCTTCGAAACCTAAATCATGCACAAGTTTCCCTCCAGCCGAAATTACGTTCCTCATTCATTAAAAACGGATTAAGTACTGATATTATATATAGTAATTTTTAGAAAAAAGCCATGTCATATGCTAACCTATGCGTAACTAAAGAGATTGTTGTAAAAGCAGAAGATCCTTCTCTTGGAGATCGAATTCGTAAATATGCTTGCACTAATTATCCCGCTTGACTTTGACCTATTAATACTGTTCATTTGGACAATGTTATTTCATAGGGGACATTTTAGCTCAAAATCTTTTCGAAGCTTATTGTAGTGAATCAATCACCATACGTATTGAAATTTATTACTCAAATTACTAGCTGTACTATAGTGGGGCCCGCACTGAGTGAAGCTGCACTAAGTGGGAAGTTCCTGAAAGTACAGTTTCCTCCGAAAGTCTGTATGCAGACGATCATTTTTTCATATTCATACAAAGATCGATAATTGAATGAAGTATTTCTAAATCTATACAATTTTTTGTTGATTCCTCTAACGTCGTAAATTCAAATAGTATGTGCAACAATCACCTGATTATTACATAAAATAATACAAATATTTATAACTTAAGAACGACATAAATCGTGTGTGTCAAAAGTTTGCATAAACTGGAAAAAACCTTTACCATAATGTATTGTAACTAAATGTCAATACTTTTTAAGCTCTGTTCTATTCTTTCTATAAAGTCGCAACGTATTTGGCTGGGATTTAACTGGTTTAATTGTGTCTTCTGTGGTCATTTTTTATGACAGATTTGAGCATTTTTTTTTTGGGGGGGGGGGGTTATTACGTGCTCCCTCATTATCCACTCTCGAGTAAATCCCACAAATGCTGTATTGTGCTTAGGTCTTAGGATAGGGATGGCTTACAGAATTAGTTTGGGACATGGTAGAACAGCCATGACTTCACAATGTAAGCCATTTGCTTGGTATCTTTGTCCTACTGAAAGTAAAAATCATCCCTCACCGCAAGTTTCTCAGCACTTGCCCTGTTATTTTATTTCAATAAGTTCAAGTAAACAATTTTGTACATTGAGGATTCAATAAATGTCAGATTACCAACCCAAAGGGTTCTTATGCACCCCCAAACCATTACGCCTCCTTCTCCATGTTTGATAGACGAAAAAAGATTCTTTTTCTTAAGATCTGTGCAGGAATTTTTGCAGGCATATTTTTTTAATTTTTGGTGCCGAAAATACAAAAATTACTTCCAATTGAATATATTACATTTACCCCAGTAATTATGAGCCCTATTTAGGTGTTTTTTGGCAAAAGCCATTCTCTTAGCTCTGTTCACTCGAGAGATAAATGGCTTCTTGGGTGCAACTTGTTGTAACACTAGTTCAGCGACGCTGCAGTCGCTTGTTTTCAAATTCATATAGTATTCCTGTCTGTCTTGAATTTGTTTGTAAAATAACGTTTGTCCCTCCATCCGACTCGTAGTATCAATGTAGTCGCCTCAACTTCTGATAAGTAAGAACTAATTTATTCCATTTTTAACGTACGAAATCGAAATGAATTTTTGAAATACGATAATGAAAGAATTACGAATTCGAACATTATTTTGATATTGAACTTGAAATTGAAAATAACTCAGCCATGATAGTCATCCTTTTTCAGTTCTGATTGAACTGTGGTTAAAGTCACATTTTTTTTTTTTGGAATTTCTCAGCAACTGTCTTAACTATTTGTCTTGCTATAGCTTATACTCTTGGATCTATTTTTAATGTGCGTATTACAAAGCAAGGCTCTTGAGGTGACACTGTAGACGAGTGGCCAGATTTTTGCTTGGAAGTTACAATTTCAGTTGATTTGTATTTTCTGAACACTTTTTGAATCGATGAATGTCTCCTATTAACAGTTTCAGCCAATTGATTTATAAGATTTCCCCTTTTTTAAAAAATCTAAGACGATCTTTCTTTCCATAATACATCAATCTCTTTTCTATTACTTACAATGGAATCACACAAACATTCAAATTCCAAATAAATCGTTATAGAAGCATAATTACTTAAAAATACGAATTGGTATTATATATATATTTTATTATTTCATAATAAAAAGTCTTTTTAAAAGCTGTATTTTGTAAGTGTACACATACTTTTGGCGGGGGTGGTTGATAATTACGTGGTGGTCATTCTTGTTTTTTCATGGTAAGCTGAATTTTGTTGTTTGAATAAGGAAATGTTGAAGAATCCCTGCGAGGTATGTTGATTTTCTGAAGAGAGATTTTAATTGTAATTATAGCATAAACACGTAAGATGATTTCCTGTACACAGGTTTTCAGAGGCAAGTGTACGTGTGCATTTATTTCTATTGCCTCGCAGTTAACACATTTTTTGTAGTACTACGCTGTTTTGATTATTCTGAATTTTAAGACTCTGTAAGTAGTAAATTAAAACTTCACACCATTTTTTTGATGGGTTTAAGAAATTGCACTATCGGATAGCATATATATATATTTATATATATATGTCTGTGTGTGTATTATTCATTCAAATCTAAGATTCCCCATTTAGATTATTTTAAATTACTGTTAGACTAGTTTCTTTCCTATCAAAGTTATATTTATTATTTTAGGTTTATAAAAATTTAATTTTTAGCAGATATTTTTGTATTGTTGCCTATAAAAAATTACGAACAAAATGAAAATAATATTTAGAAGTACTCCAGAGACGAAGATAACTTTTAGATTCCCATTTTCAGCATGTACACATAGCATATGCTTAATAGTTTTGGAGATCTATTTAAAGAAATATTTCTTTGTTTTCAATATGAGATTTTATATAATCATTCTATTTTAAAATAAATTAACTAAGAAAGTACTTAATAATATTTATTTTGTCATATTTTTTAAATATTTGAAATTGTTTTCATGTTCTTACCGGGAAAAAAATATTGATTATTTAAACAAATCTAAATTATTACTTATGGGAAATAATTTGAAAAATATGAAAATATTAGCTGTTATTTCTGCTGAGAATAGGAATATTTCTTTTAAATTTTGCATATTTTTTTATCTTGTTATTAAGTGAAGGGAAACATTTTAGTGCACTGAAATGTCAGTTTTTTTATAACATTACAATTTTTCTGTGAAATAGTTTTTTTTTTTTTTAAATATTTTTCTTCCTCCTAGATAATTTAGAAAAATTAAAAGGGGCAAGCACACGAAATGTTTTGAATATTGAATTTAAATTTGGAAACATAACAAAAAAAAAAAAAAAAAAAGCTGGAATATTTCAAGAAATTAAAAAAAAAGTACAAAATTATGGAAATGTGATTTATTTATAACGGAGAGATGTTTGGATAATAACGGAATCGTTGGATGATAATACGTATGATGCTAAAACATGGCATGGATTCTTAACTTAATATTCTCTAATTATGTATTTACTACTGATGTAGTTCAGAATCTATAATAATAAAAAGAAATTTAATTTTAAAATCTCCATGTATTTGGGGGGAAAAAGGAAGTTTAATTACAAAAAAATTTTATGTCTGAAAATAAAAATACTGATATTTTTAAATTCAATGAAAACTAATAGATGGCGCCACGAGATACAAAGCTGTAAATTTTTTTTTGTCTAAAATTATGATTGAAAAGCATTTTATTTTCAGTCCTCCAGTTTGGTTTAAGAACAAACAGTATTTTTAAAAAAATATTCTATCTAAAAATTATACGTAAAAATCATTGACGGAAGAAAATAAAAAAAAATAATAAATGTTCACCTGAAACGTTTCAAAATAATTTGATAATGACATATGATAACGTAATAAATTTACCGCAACATTTTTTCAGCATCGCAATTGAATATAAGATCCAAAAAAAGATTCTCAATCAATACTACTAATAAAAAAATATATTTGACTCCGATATTCACGCTATAAGAATGAAAGAAAAATGTCAGAAGGAAAAATTGTTACTCCTAGATCGTAAAATAAAATTTATCAATATATTTCTATGGAATTAAATAAAAAAAAAATACTTATAAAATGAAAGAAAAAAGATTAACCATACTGATGCATCTGGAATTATGATAAAAATTTATAAGTAAAATTAATTCAGTCGCATTCTTTTCATCTATATCCATTGTACTTTCAAAAAGTGTATTGGGACAATTTATGCTGTGACGATACACTATTATTTTTACTTGAAAGACTTTTCTTGTATATGAAAAGCAGTTTAATTGAGTATTATGTATTAATTTTTACAGTAGTGAAACTGCTGAGAAATTTCAGACTTTTTTTATGCTTAGAGGGGAAAAATCTTATTTTCAAAAACCTTTTTAATTTGTATTTTATAATAGCTAATAAATTTTATACAGGTATATTTTGCTAATTTTTTTACGTTAATATAATTAGCAAGAATAGAAATAGAAGAATTATCAATATACCTGAAAAAGAGTAAATAATATATCTGATTTTAATCAAAGCTTTAAGAAATATATAAAAAATATATTTCAAAAGTTCAACATAGTTAGGAAGATGTAAAAGTAGAAGGATAAAATTAAGAGAAAAGCTTGTAAAATTATCCTTACATAATCTATTGATGTTCACCAATGATTGTGTAAGCATGCAAGTTTTTTGTGTCCGATGAAAGAGGACAATTGGATGATATATTAGAATGCGTACTCTAAGTTTATGGGGTTGAGTAATAAATGAACTGGCGACTATCTCAACCTTTGTAAAAGTATTGATCATGATTCAACGTAGACAAATTGACCTGTTTTTAAAAGGTAGAATCATTAAAATTTTAGAAAATGACGATAACAGACAGAAGTATCTAGTTTACTAAATGGTGCACTGTGCATAATTTTGAAACAATATCGACTGCATTAAACCATTGAGAATGTTCAAATATAAATTGCAACAGGTCGGACAATAATGACATCAGCTAGACAAAATCGACTTCGGTCCGTTACTAGATGACGCACATCTTTGAATGTTGTTACAGCCAAGAGAACAATTACTCCCATAAAAACATTTTATTGAAATCTTACTAGGAGGTTGGCCTGTATGCAAGACTCCGTTTGCGTATTATTGGCTTGTATGCTACAGAGAGTCCGTTTGCAATGGAGTCGTGAGTATGGAAGTGGAACAAACAGTCAGTAGATCGACGTTATATATTGTCACGCTTTGGTTTACAGAGTAATTCTCGTTGCCGCATAATATAGATAGAAAGCAGAACACGTTACTATCCTCATGACATCCCTGAACAAGATGTGACAGGCTCACGCGTCTTTTCATTAACATGTCCTTTGGGTTCTTTTGGGGCCAGAATTAATGGCAACTCTTTTCCAACCAAAACTCAAGAAGTGAAACGTGAAGAGAAGATACAAATTAGATAGCTTTTAAATATCAGAAGTTTCAGTAACCGGGGGGGGGGGGCATTTGGGGAATGTCATGTTAGAGATTGATATAATCGTGAAGTGATAGCCAACTGAGGTTATCCTGAAGATAGAGCCAATAGGTCAAGGTGCATACCATTGCACTCGAGTAAAGACGCAACTTCCGTAGTATCGGACCAACGATTGGATTGAGGTAGGATTGACTATTTAATATTAGGATTTGCAATATTATTGGTATTGAGATTAGGCGGGTTAGATATTGATAGTGGTGCGAGTTACGCTATTTCGGTATTACTTGTATTGTGTATTTGTTCATCGTAGATTCTCACATATATATTATTATCTGTTAAACGCTTAAGTTCGAGTTCTTAATAAAAGTATTTTAAGAACATGCAAACTTCTAGTTCCTTAAGTGAACCTACACCTCTAGCTCACGCAGATATTCAAAGGGGGGCATTTTCACAAGGATCAGTATTTCATGATGATGGCGTTTTGAGGTAGGGCATCAAATGTATAATAGATCCATATGTCTTTAATTTGTTAATGGAACAAGGTACAGAGATCAGACTTTGGAATCTCTTGCTCATTTCTAAAATAATACGGATACTCCGGTTTTATTCATGGACACTTAGTGACACCACACCCTTCTCAACTCGTAGAGGAATATCTTCGTAAGCGTCGTGTAAAAGCGTCGAATGTATGCAATGGCCAGTAAGATACCCAAACTTAAATCAGGTTTTGCATGTTCAAGTAGTATTTGAACGAAAGGTTTCGACTCGTTGGGGGTATTGCTGAACAGCATTACTGAGATCAAAGATATTCTGTTATTGCAATAGAACAATCATTGTAATTGATCAAAATTCTAATTTTTTGCACGAAATATCACCGCTATACTTGTATTGCAGCAAGAGAGGATTACACTCTCTACTAACCAACTTTTGGAGCTTGTTTTCTTTTCTTGCCGTGACAGACGAACTTGTTGCATTTTCCCCATTTTCTATTAACAATACATACATACTTATGTAAAATATATATATTGCATTCTTCAACTGTTCCATTACTTTTAATAACCTTCTAAATATATTAAATTCATTCTATTCTGTGTTTTATTTTGCCCTTTAATTAAATAAATAACCATCATATTTGACTTTTGGACACTAGTGTAAATATAGATATATATATATATAATCATGGACAATGTAACAATCGCACCAAGAAATAAGTGTCGGTTTTTAATTAGATTTAATACATGGTTTTTAATGAGATTTAATACATATAATGAAAAAGAAACTAAATTTGGTACTAAAAAACATGAGTATGTTAGAAAATAACAGAATTACATATCCAGCCATTTTCAATTTCGTGTCCGATTGCCTTGTGCTACGATAAATGTTGCTACATGGTTCGGAATTGAATTTTCATGTCTGAAGCTAAGAGGCAGAAAAGTCCACACGTTTTGAACAACCTCCTTCCAAACATGGATAAGAGTGGCCGTACACGATGATTAAATGTCCACAGAATGAAATGGCATTGATCACTGAACACCGCAGGCCACAATTTGAGGCGTTCCGCGACATTATGGCTTTGGACCACCGCAAATGGACTCATCGATGTTTCAGTAAAGCGTACAGGAATCTCAGAATTTCTTCCACATTTTAAAATGGTTTATGGACTAACAGAAACCTTGTAATTGCTTATAAAGTGGCACGAGCCATAATAGGATCCGCGAGCGCCTGGTGCATGATCTTTTTATTGTCTTACCTCGTCGTCGCTCCAGATCCGATACGTCGAATGTAGATGACATCACATGTGTATTATTTCTAGCACGGTCTAATGGCACTCTCAAGACAATTGACCCGAGGAATAATACACCACTCTACGATCTTCTGGCTAATTAGGCTCATCTAAAAATTGGTTAATTGTAATAACATTTACCTGGCATTCAACTCGCTTAGTATACCCACTAGAGTTGACTGTGATTTTTACGTTTAGGGAGTACCAGCTTTATCTAGGTCGAGTTTGTTGAGTTCGCTTCACTGTAGCGGTATGTGATGATGCGCATTCGTACCAAGTTTCGATAATTTGTATAGTGAGCATCACTATAATTAACATAGCGTCTCTGTTGAAGTTTATTTCCTTCTCGTTTGCTTTAATTTCAATGTCGTTGAGTTTACATATTATGTATATTTTAAAATGCAAGCCCCAGTAAATTTTAAATCTGAGTCAGTAAATAATTTATCATCATACAGAAATTTGAACGAATTTATTTTATTTAATGACAACAAAATGTTATAAAAGCATTAACAAAAATGCCATAACGAGAAACGATAATTTATCCATTTCTTTACGAAACATGATGTTTAATTTTTTAAATTTAGTTTTCCTTTTATAATTAGTTAATTTTGCTTTTCATTTGCTTATGAGCTATTTAAAACCATTTATTTATATTTAATTTATTAAAAATGAGTAAAATAATGATATTTAATTACGTCTCTCTCTCCTCTCTTCGTAAATTCATTCTTCTTTTTTTTTAACAAATATGGGGTTACAGTATTTATTTCGAAAGCGTTTTAAAAAAAGCATTCCTAATTTATTAATAAGAATTGGGAAGTACGGTCTTTTTGATTCAGTCTTTTAATTAATATTTTGTGTAAAAGTCTTCATAAAAAAGTTTATTTTAGTATTAATATTTTTGAGTTTTGAATATTACGAAAATATTCTCTGGTACATTACGAAATGAAAACATCCAAAAATAAATAAGATATTTATTTCGAATAAGGTAATTAATTTTAAATGATTATTTTCTATCTGTTCTTACAGAAATAAAATTTATAACCTATTTGAATATATATTTTCCTTTTTAGGTTTTTTTTCTTCAAAAAATTAATTTGGAATTCATTTATAGCTTATTACAAAACAGTAATGTTATGAAAGATAAAATTAGACAAAAAAATTACATTAATAATTTATTTAGAATTGATAAAGGATTTATTCAGAAAAAAATCGTCTGTTCGTGTTTCTCCGAGCTTCTACAAATTTAAATAAAATATCGTATTTTTTGTGAAATTTCTTAAGCC
Organism: Trichonephila inaurata madagascariensis; assembly: GCA_019973955.1. Classification (NCBI taxonomy): domain Eukaryota; kingdom Metazoa; phylum Arthropoda; class Arachnida; order Araneae; family Nephilidae; genus Trichonephila; species Trichonephila inaurata. Next base: position 441,359 of record BMAV01007923.1, read on the forward strand.
TGAACCAAACGATTAATTAAAATATATTTCCATTATTTGCAAATGTATTTTAATTGAAACATTGGAAAAAAAAATTTTCCTTATATATTTTATACTCTATTTTACTCTGTAAAACTTTTCAGTTTTAAGTAATTAAATAATAATTTTTTTTTTTGGGAAAATAAAGTTTGAAAGTTTTGTGTATACTAATTTCATAATCCAAATTAAATTAAATTTCTTAAAGTTTATGTTTAGTTTATAAATTTAATTTCTAATCAGTTGTTTTTTAAAAAATTATTATTTCTACTATTTAAAATTTCTAGAACAAATGATTTAGTAGGTAATAATTATGATTACAAGCTTTTTTAACTCTCTTGAATAATTACATGAATCTTTTCTTGCTACTTTTGTATTTAACAATTTGATTCTAATTCAAGATAATAATTTGTGTAAAATATTAACGATAGAATCCATTTAAATTTACATTTTAGTAGGGCTTACAAAAGTGAAAATAATTTCTTTTTAATGAATAAAAATCTATTTTTTAAGGAATGAAAGAACTTTTTACATTTTTACGATCTAGATGCGTTATTATTTTCTGCATTTGAAATTCAATTTTTAATATTTTTATTGTTATGTTGCTTTTATTTTCCTTCCTATATTAAAATCTTCAAAGAAATGTAAAAAGTTTTGATTTTCAGTTTTACTTTAAAAATTCAGTTGTTGAAATATTTATGAAATTGTTATTTTTATTTCTATAAACAAGAGCGCAAAGTTTATGTATTATTCAAAGGGCAATACTAAGGACAGGAAGTCACCTTCATTTTTGTATCTGTCTATTTGTCTAGAAAATTGTAGACAAGGAAAACTAGAGAATTCGTAGAATCTGTCATTTCTGAATAATGTATTGCAGAGAGAATTTTGAAAAGTTATATTGTTAGAAAAAAGGTTAGGCCAACTTTGCATTTCATTTAATATACGTATATTAGTAACTAGAACTTCTCTTCTTCAAGATTTTTATAAATTCAAATTTTTAAAAAAATATCGTGTACCATTTTGATAAATAATTTATTTTAAGTATATATTTTATTTTTTAATTACCGAGATAAAGAACAGAATATATGATACTTTACTGCATATTATATGAGAAAGGTCGGCAATTCTTTTCTTTCCTCTAAAAATATAAATATAAATAATGCCAGTTTTTTTTTAAACATGTCAAAGATGAATTTGCAAGTTAAGTGAGAAAATGTCAAAATTAACTGACATGAATAATTTTTCGAGTAATGAAATGCCCTAACTAAATTAAATTTTATAAGTATACTGTTAATAAATAGATTTATAAATAACATTATGTTAATTTAAGCTTATAGAAACATTGTTGTTGTTCCAGCAAAGATTTTATTTTCACTTTGACGAGTGTCTAGTAGATGATGTGTAGGTTGTGACGGGCTCACTCGTTTTTTCATTAACATGTCCTTTTGGGTTCTTTGGGGCCAGAATAAATGGCAATTCTTTTCCAACCAACCCGAGAAGTAAGACGTGAACGAAAGATGCAAATTAGGAAGCTTTTAAATAACAGAAGTTTAGAGTAAGCGAGGTGGCATTTGGGGAGTGTTATGATAGTCCGGGGCAAATGTGAAGAGTATTTCGAGAAGTTAAGTGACAGTCAAGGGAGGGTTACCCGTGAAAGAGAGCCTTTAGTCAAGGTAAATACTATTCTACGCCAGTGAACCGCAACCTCAGCTAAGATCAGATAGATTACTGTTTCATTGGACATTAAGGTAGGAGTGAATATTTAAATATTCGGATATGTGATTGAATTGGAATTGAGTTTAGGCGCGTTAGTTATTGATAGTGGTCCGGGTTACCTGATTTCGGTATTATATATGTTGTGTGTCTCGTCACAGTAAATTCTCTCACATATCATATTATTATCTAATCTGTTATTGGTTTAAGTTAAGATATTAATAAAGTAATATTAAGATTATGGCAGCTTCTGGTTCTTCATTTACTCCTGCTTGTGTGCGCCACTGGCGAGTGTAGCATTCCCTCTAATAATATCGTAGAAAAATATATTTTCTTAACTCTAATTACTTGGATCTGTTGGGGTATTAAAATGAAGGCATTGTCACACAATAAAACAAGAGGAAGGATTAAAATATGTTTTATTTCGAAGTTTTACATTAATTTGGTATTTTTGTGAAAAATACATCGCCATCAAACAGAAGTGCAAAAAAGGCCGAAATCGAGACAGTGCAATCAAAACGTTAATATGAAATCCATGTCAAAAATAGAGCTTCAAGAAAATAGAAACAATTACATATATAACTCTTTTTCACAAATTCTCGAAAGTAACACTTTTGAGTAAAGCGATGAACTCAGCAGTGCGCGTCAATATATTTATGGGGTATATTTATACAAATTGCGATAAAAGGGTTCAAAAAGCATTTATATACATAGCTTCCGCAGGAACATCCTACACGTAGGGTACATGTTATGGAAGTATTTAACATGGACGGGACAAACAACATTCAAGACACACATTTCATGTTTATCTACGACAGGAACAACAGCAAAAATACATTTTTTTTGCGATAAAACAAACAAATGCAATGAAATTAAATATTACTCACATTTTTAAATCTTAAGTTGCAGAAATGTGTTTTGAATAAAAAATGCGTTTAAAGCAAACCTTTTTTACAATATTATAACTGATGTAATAAAAATCTTCTTATATATATATATATATATATATATATATATATATATATATATATATATATATATATATATTAGGTCAATTCTCTACTAACAAGAGATCACATCCAAACAATAACACTCGACAAACACATAGACAGCAGGAAAATCACACAATGAAGGACAAAAGAGTAATCGAGATAATAAATATAAAATGGATGCTGCAGTGCTATGAACATTATAATAAGTATATATATTTACATATACTTATTTTAAGTTTTCTCTCCAGGGATTTTAATTCATAATGGTCTTGAGCCCTCCAAGATTTTGTGTGATAATTAATTTCTAGTTCACCTGCCTAACGAGAAATAATCCCAACGTTATCTCCCCCAAACTAAAACCAACGTTTTTAATCAGGATGATGCAATCTTGCATCACCCGTGTACGTGGACCAATCAGAAAAGCCTTAACCGGAAATTATATAATTTTACTAGCTTCTGATTGGCCACAACTATAAAGAGACGAGATCTCTGGAGTGAAGAAAGGTTACTTTTGAGAACGTGATGTAAATCACTCTTATTATTGTCTTGTTTTGTGATGTCCTGTTTGTTTATGTTAGTGTTATGTTTTCTACGTAAATAAATAAATGTGGACTTTTAATTAACAAGACCACGACAATAACCAAAAATAAGATCTTAATAACAAAGTGCTCTAATTCACACAAGTCGTGCATTACTTCATACATATGCAGGGTGTCTAGGCTTAAAGTATCCAAAATTTATGGCTTATTATTACGGAACTACCCATTAGAATGTAATAAACTGTTCATCCGTGGATAGGAAAACCATCCGAATTTATTTTGGTCAAGTCCGATCGGCCGCACGTGTACGCATTATTCGGCAATTGCAGACGATAAACTTCTTACAATGACTTCATTAGTAAAGACGTGGACGCCACAGCAAAAGGTGCAGTGCGTATTTTGGGTTAAAACGGAATTTAAATCAGTCACAAGGCAGCGACGTGTTCGAAAGAAGGGAATGTCGTTCTGGCTTGCCAAAAGTTTTATCAGGACCCCAAAATAAATCACCATAGATAAAGTGTCTTCTACCCCAAAAATTTAAGGATACTTGCCGTTTGAGATATCAAAATTCCTCCCTTTAAAATTCTTTTCCCCTTTGGGGGATAGTTTTTTTATGTGGGGGATCGCAATCCATTCTGTTCCAACGTCGATACCGACTGTTTAAAACCATTTAAAAAAACACCATCTTCTTTTTCAAAAAGTCAGTGAACAAATTTATCGCCTGCGATTGCCGAATTATGCGCGCACGTGCGGCTGAAAATCTCGGAGAAATTTCCAATCCGGGGATGAACAGTTTATTACATTCTGATGGGTAGTTCCGTAATAATAAGCCATAACTTTTGGATACCTTAAGCCCAAATATCCTGTATTATTCCTTTTGTTATTTCTATCTTGTTAAAATATAGAAATATGAAAGAGGATAAGTAATAATATTGAAAAAGCTGTAGAATACATCAATCAATAATTAAAGTAATAGGTAAATGAAAAACATAGGTATGAATGTTATATAGAATTCCAACTTCAACTTAAATAATTTTTGAGTAGTTTAACTTGCTTGCAGTGAATTGCTTAGTTTCAAATCCATCCCTTTTTATTTGAAATTTAATTTTATATTAATACTTAACAAAAAAAAAAAAAAAAAAAAAAAAAAAAACTAAAAATATGCTATATTCTTTTTCTCTCAAAATTAAATAAGCTTAAAAAACACATTTCTGCAACTTTCTGGATAAAAAAAGCATTTTTTTAAAGAGATGCACAGTCTTTTATGTCATCCTGTGCATTTCAGAATAGCAATGATATGTGAATTCTCTTTAAGGTTAACTCCATAGAATTTTTAACAGGTGTATAACATACAAAGCATGCAGCATTATACAAGGACATGAAGTTACAATATATAAGTTCATTTATACAATTATCTCAGATAAGGAGAAAAAAAATAAATGTTAAGTTTCATATATAACTATTTAAGAAATACAACAAATATATACAGTTTCAACAATTTTAACATTTACATAGCAAAGTCCATGACATAATGTTTTTGTCGAAGCTTCGCAATACGATCTTCTGGCAGAGTTAGATATGATAACATTTTTGACTAGTGCATATTAGCTGTAAAAAATTCTTAACTAAAAAAGCCTTTGAACTACAGGTAACTTAGACGATTAGACTAGAATTTTAATTTTACATTTATTATTGATTTATCTCTGTAATTGATAGTCATAAATAAATCTATTTAAAATTCTTTTGTGTATGCTGAATTTATGTCTTTGTTTTAACCTTTTTTACCTTTCCCCTTTTTTCCTTTACTTCAATACGAAGGATTTAAATATACTTGCATAATCAAAGTCTAATTAGTTAATAAATTAGACGAATGTATTAAGTTACAATTAAGCTAAAAATCGTAGATGCAACAAAATGTACTAGGCGTAAAAGATGATTCTTCTAGATTAGTTTAAAAAAAGAAAAAGGCATTTATAATACTGTGTAACTGGATGGAGAATTACTAAAATTTTTAGGCCATCTTTGAATAAGTTTAAATTTTTAAATAAACATTTATTCAATTTTAGTTTCCATTTTGTTGTAAATCGCATTAGCTAATTCCATTAGGCAAAATTTGTGTGATGTCATAATCACATGATAACTACATACACGTGTTTTCAACCAATCAGTTCATAAATTCATGTGACGTCATAATCACAAGGTAAATGCAATCACGTGTTTTAAGCCAATCAATGGAGACCACATGATTGTATTTATTATATGACCGTCAGGAATTCAGTCCATTGTCACCCACATCATCAGTCAGGATACTATTTTTTTAATTACTTTGTCAAAATCTCTAGTACTTTTTTGATCTCCAAATACATTTTTATTCGAGTGATTTTTACGAAGTTCGTTTTTGAAACATAACAACATTAATTTTTATATTCATCAAGCACATCGATTAGAACTTTTTGTTTTGAAAAAAAAAAAAAAAGAAAGAGGAAAGACTGAATAGCTTTTTTTAGATAGATTTCTTGAAATAAAATTTTAAATTTTTATTTGTGATACAGTTGTATCATGATTTAAAACTAATGCTATGTATAATATAGTTAGTAATAATAAATAACAGCCTTATTTATTTTACAATACAAATAGCATTTGTTTTACAAGACAAATATTGTTCATTTTACTCAAAAATACTACACAGAAAAAGAGTTGTATTGATTGTATTTCACGTTGACTGAATCCTTATTTCAGAGAATATAAAAATTTTGTTATTATTATATTTATTTTAGTAGTTAGTTTATATTTTTGATATAAAATTTTTATTTAGGAGAAAAAATTTAAGTTTTTTTGTTTTAACTTTTATGAAATTATGCGTAACAAAATTTGGTACTTTTTAAAATGGTCTAAATATTTAATTAAAATGGTCAGAAATTTAGCCAAATATTGAGCCGGTTCAAAAAGCACTTCCTTTATAAATAGATAAAGATTGGAAATATGCATAAAACTGTATAATATTAACGGTTGTTCAAAAATTTTTAAGACTTTAATTAAAAATGTTTTACGTAGAAAATGTGCTAAAGACGACAAGTCATGTGCACATTCAGATAAATAGCAATTATAAAAGTGCTAAAATAGCAGGTGTAAGCAGTGGATAATATATTCTATACAAAGGTATACGTATCGTTTTGTTCTATATTTATTATTATTAACTATATTTTTAGCTGCCTAGGAAATAGAATTATTAATATGAATGCGTCAGTGATATCATGATGCAACATGTTACAACATTATTATCGCTGCATTGTTCTGAAGTATGCATAAAACATTTTAAGTTTTTACAACATACTTACAGTTGCTTAAGATATAACAATTTATAATGCAATATTGTTTATAAGATATAACAATTTATAAGATATAACAATTGCAGTAAAAATACCAAAGTTATTTGGTCTAACTGTTTTACATATTTTAAAAAGATATGTTAACGAAATTATATTTTATGATCAAATTACGCATTTAGTTACGAGCTTCAATTAAAATAGAGGAATTATTGCTGATAATAATTACAAGGATCGTCAAAGCTAATTACTTAACAAAATAAAACTCACAGAGAACGAAAAAAAATTTTCGTATGAAAAGATTAAAAATAACCCAGAGACGATTAAACAGCTTATTAATAATATTTGTTGACTGAAAAGATTTCTTTCCATATTTATTCTTCATTAATGTCAATATATCTACAACAGAGAAAGCCAGTGGCGTAACGTACACCCCCGCATTGAGGGGGAGGCAGGGTTCTAGGGGGCCCAAAGCCTGACTTTGCAGGGGCCCAAATGTTCTCCATTACGCCTTTGGAGAAATCTACCTTCACAAAAGTTGAACGGTAGATTATTTAAAAAAAAAAATGACATGACTATTTTAAGGTGCATAAACAATGAGGAATACGTTAAGAAATAAAATATTATCACATAGAAATGAAGATTAATGATTAATAATAGCACAAAATACCTCGCAAAAAATGCTAATCGTCTATCAAAAGATATTTTTAACAAAATTGGTTCTTTTTTTGTGATTATGACTCCTTTAACTGTTATTAACCCCAACAAGAAATGAGAAAACAAAACGTGAAAGATCGTTCCTGTTTAAATGTCATTCTACCTAGAGAACTAGGTAGGCATAGTCAAAATATAGGCTTAATCAAAACTTACAACAAAAAAGTAATTTCTAAACAGTCACCAGAAACATACAGACAATACAATATCCCAATTTGTTGGAATATAGACATCAATTTCAACAAACTAGCAATCTTAATCTTGCACCAAGACACAAGTTAAGACTTGGAGAAAGAAGTACTGAACTTGGATTGAGAGAAGCTGGCCTGCTTGCCGCAGTCGCCCAGCTTATGCTTCTGCGGACTAAATGTCAACAGTCTCTCTTCTTCCATGTGACCAGCTCCCTTGATGGGTGGCTTCAGGGAAGACAAGATAGGTGGTGTTGACACTCGGTCAGGATCTTTCTCCGGGGGTGTCATTGGAGGTGGACTATCCCTCGATGGGTGTTGGAGCTTGCGCGCCCTCTGTTGGCGTTGCCTACTAACTTGATGAGCCGTCAGATGGCTGCCGTGATAAGAGGTAAGGGTCTTGAAGAACGAGCAGATGCAACCCATTGCAATGAGTGGTTACCTGTTGGGAAAAGAAATAAGAGGCAATGTTTTAAAAAATTCTGATCATTTAATGATTCATTGTCTGTTCAAAAGGCCATAAATGTATGTTAAACAAATAGGAGTTTAAAAACAGCTGGAATGCCAGCTCAGAGTTTGATTTCTCAAAAGATAGTCTAGGACAGAAGTCAGCAAACCGTGGTCGGGAGCCGCATGTTCACTGGCGAAGCTAGTTCTGAGTGAGTACCTGAATCAAAATTCTTTCGGGACCCTTTTTTAGTTATAGAACCCTGTTAGTAGGACTGTAGTTACACATGTTGGGGCTCCTGTAGCTTGCGAGTCCCGTATCATTGATACGGCGGTAGCTACGCCCCTGCGCATGTGGCTCTTTACGTAAGAGAGATTGAGGTTTTTCAGACTTATGCCCCTCTACGTATTATTTGAAAAATAATATAAAAAAAAATTATGTTTCCTACACTTCTTAAAACTCGAACTCAGTGACGCAACAGCCCATGAGGGTCAGAGCCTACTGTGACCATCCCAGTATTCGTGACCATTGGGCGCTGAAGTGCATGAGTAGATGTCCCGATCAGGTGGTCAGTTTGAAGCGAGACCTCTAGTGTTTAAGTCTATAAGCAAGCTTGGTACTCATTTTATCGACTCATTGCAGTAGGGATGAAAGGCTGAGTCGACCTTGCTCATCCCGGGAATAGAACCCGGACCTGTGGTGTGGAAGCACGAAACGCTACCACTCGACCACTGAGCTTTCCTACACTTCTTACCAATCTTAATCATGTCTGAACTCGCTATGCTTTCTCACGCTTCTTATCGGAATTGCAACTTTAAAACCCTCGTGCAGAGGCATAATTACTGCAAACAGGAAACGCATTGGACGCAATATCTAGTTGCCTTCGTCAAAAGGCAACAGCGGCCTAGAACTTCTAAGCTCTAAATACTCGCACCCCTTTCAAAGGTGTAACTTATTTCTCAATCCGAATCAATACAACATGATTGCAACATAAATGCAAATTAATTGTAAATACCATTATAATTGAAATTGAGTATCTTTTCCATCTCTGCATTTTATTCAACCTACAAGCTACGATGAACCACGCATTATTGTTTTCGCTCTCTTTTTATTATCAATTGAAAGATTTACTTGTATTTGTAAATACATTTAAACATCTGACTGGCTTAAGACAGTTACTTCTATATTAAATTAATTTCCATTAGCGAAGTTTATTGAAAATCAATGAAAATATTAGGATTGTTCCTAAAACTGGAAAAGTCTAATATATTGGTAAAAATGCCACCATTGAAAGACTCTCATCTATATAAGTGAGAGATTTCCAGCAATATTACTTATTTGATACATAAGTTCGG